>UZAN01059773.1:0-11059 GCA_900618425.1 Echinostoma caproni
CTTCGGCTGGCGGTTGAACTGACAGGCGATCGGAGAGCTCCGCTTCGAAGACCGATTTGCGTGAATCGCTGACACTGTATCGCGGATATCCGTTGTCAGGCGTAAGGAGAACTTGGCTCGTAACAAGGCGTGGTCTGTGTCCACAGCTGTTGACCAATAAGAACGACAGTCTTGAATTGATCTCCTCCAGCGGTAACTGGTGGCGATGTGGTCGATTTGGTTGTGTATATATTTGAGTTTGATGGACTGGTACTGCTAAGGTGTCCAGCCACTAAGCAGGAGAACGATTAGGTTTCTCGTCCAAAGCCTTTAGTTATACCAAGAACCTGACCGCAAGGCAGCGAGTAAAGTGAATTCGAGGCTCATTTACTGAAATCGATTACTCTACCATTTTACTGACTGAGACGCTAACTCAAGTCGAACCCCCAACCTGGAGGACCAGGAGATTGGACTTCGTTTGACCTCTACCCATTGACCTTCCAGGCATGATAAAATCTGCGGTTTGACAAAAGCCATCCCGTATAGCTCGTTCGGTCAGAGAGATGCCCAAGCCATCACACCACGTCAGTGTGCAGTCTCGTGATGGTCAGTAGGTGTTAGGAATAGTTGGATAAGCGAGGAGCTGGATAATAGGCTTTCTAGTATCATCATCATCATCAACCCTAGACACCCACCCCCGACCATACTCAGGATTTCGGAGGTGGGTAGTATGAAACATTTCAGCAATAATGATAGCAAGAACGAACACTCGTTAACCGTGTAGATTGGAGAATATTAGCCTTTCTGTGTGCTTGCGTGTTTGCTTTATTGTGTAGTGGAGTACCCAGTTATCAAAGCACTCGGACAGTGATCGATGTAACAATGGCAATTTGGATTGGGCTGAACGAATTCACTGTCTTTTCTTGAGGTACAAATGTCACGCCACTAAAAAGCGAGGGAAACGAAGCTCAGGTATTCTTCACGTATTCACATTTAGGGTTCTCAATCCTTGAGGTATCGCTCGTTGATCAAAAGGATTTGCCTGCTCGCGGTGAATGGATTTTTAACTAACTAACTCATTATGATAACCATATGTATTATTTTAAGCTTTTTTACTCGTATTAAACCGTTCGCCTTTAGCCAGTAATTGAGATTTGTGCTTTCTTTTGAATCTTCTTTATGATAGAATGTCCGCAATAGAAACCCCAATAGTTACGGATCGTCCGAACATCACGTCAGTCTTTCGTCGTCCTCATCTGCATCGCACAATATCAATCCAGACAACAACAGTGGCATTACGAGTCCGGAAAGCAATAGAAGTGACTCACAACCCTCTAGGTCAACTAGAGGGGTCGGTCAGCCGATTCCCCGGATCAGTTTACGGGCTAATATGCTAAATGCGCGTGCCCAACTATTCGATACTTTCTTTCGTCGTGTGGCCGTGGGTTATGCTCACGTTTTTCCTCTCACCGCCCGTCGCATAATCGAGTTTGGTTTCCTACTGCAGGTGAGTACCATCTCTTTTCGTTCACCAAAGTGAGTTCAATTTGAGTTACCAATGAGCTTGAATTTCTGTGCCCCGTTTTTGACTGCAATGTTTCACTAACCCATCTGATCTCTGGAAAAAAAGATTGAACAGTCTCACGGAACACGTTTCAAACAAAACAGGGATGAACAAACCCGTTTTCTGTGATTCGTATTCATGCCAATACAACAAGATGTATACTTTGGGATAAAATTTATTTATTTTACCAAGATAATTTCATTCCCAAGTACTGATATATATATATATATATATATATATATATATTGCGACGTATTGAAATGAATGCGAATCATTGAAAACGGGCTTGTTCACCGCTGTTGTTTTGTTTCAAATAAAGATTAACAGAGACAAGAGTCGATGTTGATAATATCAAATGTTAAATGTTCTGCACTCAAGGGAAGTGAGATGATTTATGGTCGAGGGTTATTAAACGTGTCGCTCCAGACTAACCCACGCAAACGAATCACATTGTAATTAGCTACCTTCGGCAGGGCTCAGAACAAATTACAGGTTCTAATAAAACACCTGATCACGCATTAGTTTTCATTGAGTTTGCGCCTCGACTCAATAGCCTATGGTCGCCTGTCTGATTCGGCTGTTCGTACCACCTATGACATGGTACTAAGCTACGACTAAGAGGTCGTTAACGCGATGGAGTAGTCGAAAAATAGGGTACGATCAGAAATGCACCGCATTCTGTAGCTAAAGTTACTTGTGGATTCAAGCCTAAAGCCCATCCGAGATGCCAGAAATCAGTAGCCCTGATAAGGGAAATGCTACGCATCCCGACAAACTGGAAACAAAACAGTGGTAGGTGATTTCCACAACGTTCGAAGAAGGGCCGTAGAAACTGGTGTTCCAAAACAGCCAGCAAAATAGAAGCAACCACTTCCTCAAACAGTAGTCAAAACTTGTTCAATTTAACATAGCACCATTAGCAATAAAAGTGTAGCATTTNATTTCCACGAACAGTTCAACTAACATTATCTCTTGTGCTATAATCGAAGCTTCGTGGACAGTGTTAGATGATCCTCTAACCGAAGTAATGTTTGGCATCCAAGCTCTAAAAGAATGAGAGACTCTTCGGTTTTCCTATTCACGAAGGAATGCCCCAGACGTCATGTGAACCGATCGTCTGTTTTATGTTTAAACAAATTCATGGTGTGTGGAGATGATGGATTGTTTTAAAAATGTCTAACTTCATTTGAGTGCTTCGGATGATAATTGCTTTAATATTACAGAGCCATGCGACACATTCACGATATTGTGAGCGAGAAAGGTAACGAAATCTGAAGTGATTAATTGGCTTAATTCGCTAACATCGGCGTGCACCAGTCTGCAAATTTCTTGGTAAAACCTCATCGCTCAAAATTTTGTGACAATCTGCTTCGCTATAACCTTGCTCACAATCCTATCTAGTCTCATAGAGCCATATGTAGTTCGTCACTCGAAGCTCCCGGGCTTAGGTTACTGGTTGTTGGAATAATGGTAAATCCATATGGATATGGTTTTCACCTTTTCCATCGCTCAACAAGTGTATAATTGAAAGTTGTTAATTTGAGGACTTTAAACTGGTCAGACGAAGTCGTTCAGGAAGACCGGGGTAGCTAGGTGTTTAAGGAATGCGAACGGTTTTCATCTATCAGGGGTATCCAGGTAAGTTGCTAGTTTTTCCGTATAGTTTGAGTGCTAACGTGGCCATGTTCGGTATGCATTTTGCACCTTCAAAGCGTAATATTTTGCAACAACACTAAGTTGATCCAGCACCATGCCTCACTCTAACTGGGGATGTAATAGAGCGAGTGGCCAAGTTTTATTATTTAGGCAGCTGCATCTCACCTGGCGGACGCATCACGGATGAAGTGTCGGTATGCATACAGAAGGCCTGACTGGCAGTTGCCAACTTGAGACATGTGTAGGGCCGCCGCGACATCTACCTGTCCATGAAGAGTGGAGTTTATGCTGCGGCGGTTCGGTCAGTTCTGCTTTACAGCGCAGAAACTTGGCCATTAAGGAAACAGGTGTTTAAACACTGCTGTCTACGCCGCATTGCGCGAATCTGGTGGGGCATTCGGACGAGCAATGCTGAGGTTAATTGCAGAGGTTTAAGTGATTGCGGTCGCTCACTGGAGCAAGTGGTCAACCTCCACAGATTACGTTGGTTGAGGCGTGTTTCGCATGTCACCAAATAGGTTGCCACGGCGCGCGATGTTTGCTGAGGCAGGTAGTGTGTGGAAAAAGCCAAGGGTAGTCAAAATAGGACCTGTCACGAGGGTATAAAAATCCTAACCAGAATATTCGATCATAAAGGTCGCGTTAGGCTCTCTGGATGGGGACCTCGGGATCATTGTAATCAATGGATGAAGACTCAGTAATTTGGCTGAGTATCGTTCGTGCATTTTTTCAGTTTCTCTGCAACCTTTGTCCACTGAAATTTTCCATTTTGTCTTATTCTCTACTTTCTAATTTCCTGCCTTTCTCGTATAACTTCATTCAAATGGGCAGCTGAAAGAGACCAATCAAAACCGGGACACGAAAGGGTGTGGTTAATAGTTGTACAAACTGAAACTGAAAGCTATCGGAGATAAAACATTAAAGCACGGTTATACCTAAAGAGGTGTATTGTTGCATGCACGATGGAACGTTAGCAAAACTGAGTTTCTTAGATTGTCAAAGTTAATATTAATCAGTTTGGTTGCAGTATGATTACCATGTGATTATTCTCATGTTATCATCTGGTGCTAAACCATCGTTTGTTCATGGTGTACCACTGAAGCTGTCAACATGTATAGCGTTTTTATTACACATGTTGTTGTGATGAACAGCAGTCGGGGTAAATCCGGTAGTCACGTAGATCTACTTTCAGTGAGTGAAGCCGACAACTTAAGCCCAGGGACTTGGAGTGGCGAATCGCTAAGGCCCCGCTAGGTTAGGTATGGTATTGAACCGGACGACAGCAAAGCTGCCTACTATCGATCTCAAATTTACGTTATTGGGAAAACTCGTCATCCGGGTTAACAGTTGATTGTGTCTGAAAGATGTTTTTGATGACTGCAATAAATAGACATTCCTTTTGAATGGTTTCTTATGGGAGATATTGTCACTTAAGAGATTAGGATAGTCAGTGTTGACTTCAGTAACTGAAGTACTGGTTCTTTCGTTCGAATGACTTACTTCTATTCTTCATCTCGTACTTTTCTCGTTCATCACGTCAAATAGATCTTTGGGTGATGTTCACCTGATACGGGGATAGGAAATTACGTTGATATAAATCTACGTTCACTGAATTGAAACATTTATTTCCCGAGATAAAGTTGGAGAGCACAACAAAGCTAGGTTGCACGATTTATTCCAAGGCAAATTTCGCTACATCTCAACTGTTACAGTACGGCAGAAAACCACAGTTTATATTGTTGAACAGTACATCAGGTTACACACGAATATGGTAAGGCCGTCATCATTGCCAAGGCAGTGACAGTGTGACTGACAGGTTTCCATTTCCTCATTGCAACCGACTCCGCAAACCTAGGCCGCCGGAGGTTAATGTTAGCATAAATAATCTTAAATCGGCTTGTCGGCTCCGAACCATGATTCGTCATCATCAGATGTCGAGCGATAGATGACGCAGGCTGTTTGTGTGTTCGGTGTCCTTGGGTGAGGGTGGGGGTTGGTCCCGGTGTAATGTTATTGATTGTGTTGGTGGTGTGGTGATGGGGGGGGGGGGCAACTTGGAGAATGACCTTTGCTCATGTGATTCGGCCCATCAGCATCTGATCTAACATGGGATGTGTTCCTGGATCCTTGTATACAACTGCGTATCTGTTCCGTCAATGTCAGATGCTCCGCATCCACATTCAAACTGGTAAATGATGTGTAATTTGGCCGACAGTGGCAGGGGCTACTTTGTGTGTGGAGTGGGGATGTATGGTTGTGAACACGATTTCTCAATCAGTCTTGGAAAATCAGGCTGATATTCTCGCCTTTGAAGGAGAGGCAAATGAAGACGTTCTTTTTGGGGACGCCGTATACTGCTAGTTTTTGCTCCCGTGTCGGACTGAACTTCTTAATAAAACTGTCAGGGTTGCCGTTTCCGAGAAGAATTGATTAGAGCGGGTTTTCTGCTTTACTGTACCAGTCGAAATGGAGCGAAATCTACCTTGGCATAAATCGTGCAACCTCTCTTTGTTTTGCTCTCTCTTTAAGTTCACTGAATTGACTAGCCAAAATGCGGATGGAAATTGAATACCATGAAAAGTTACCGATTACAGTTGATGAACAGAACTAATAAGATTTTAGAGCTCTAAATGTGGCTCTTAAAGTTCAATGTTTACCTTTACATGATCTTCTATTCCGTGTTCATTGTTGGTGCTTTTCTGTACTTTTCAACCAATCAATTAATCTGCTCATCGTTCTTGAAATAGACGAATACGCGGTACCCTCCCTTATGACACCTAAATGAATGCAGTAATCCAAGGATTATATTCTTGAATGGGATGGTGAAGGAAAGATTCAGGCTGGAACTAGCTTGATTCTGCATTTAAAGTAGAGTTGAAACTAAGACAGAAAAAAGGAAAGTGTTCTTCACTTTTGGTGTCCTTTGGAAGAAGAAGTGAAAGCTGGTAATAGTCGCTTGGAATGAGTAACTGGCTTCTTATGTACGGTACCTCCGAGGGACAACAACTGGAGACAATTCTAGTTAAACAAACCCACGAACAGTGGTAGAATGAAGAGAAAGGAACGATCGCTCACTTGTGAGCCAGTAACTACAACTTGCATGTTGAGAACAGGTCATTAACCAGGCAAATGGTTTTTGACCCGTATCAAGAAGTGACAGAGAGTTAGACGAAAATACCGCACTCAACTGCAGTATTCAAATGTAGGGCAAATCTGAGCGTTTGAAAGTGATGAAAGTGGAAAAAATTCTGTTTGAATTCCCGGCTTCCCGCTTTTCGATTACACGAAAGACATCTTTCACCTTTGTGAACATCTTGTAATAAACTGAATAAATTTGAAAGATCTATGGAATCAGATTTGTCGCAGAATTGCAGACTGAGATTGGCTGCATTGTTTGTTGACAATACATCGGATACATTGTCATAAATCTGAGTCCAGAGAATAAAACTGAATGCACATACCTTAGCGTCCAAGGATCTTCATGAATTTTTCCACTAAGGCAAGTCATCTTCACGTACGTGTAGGTCGCTGGTCAACAATAAGGCAATCGTGGGTCAACTACTGAACTTGCCTCAAATTAACGCTGTCAGGCACCCAATACAAAGTTATGGTTTGTGGGATCATACACAACTGTACCTCATTCTGATCCACTAAACTGTAAAGATCGCACAGATATAAAATCAGATTGGAAAATTGCTACGAGGATGAGAAACGATGTAACAAGGATAAGAGCCTATACAACGAAGCTTAGCAACAAAGGGATAAGTTGTAGGTGTCAGGTTGTTGCCATTTGCATTGTAGATAGAATGCACTAGTCATTCCGATAATTACAGCGAAAAAGTGTCATTTTTTTTAATCTAGTGAATGAGTTCAAATTTGACCTTGCTATTTAGGTGAAAGCCCCAGGATGGCCGGGTGGGCGTCGGTGTGTGACTGGTCACCCTTCCCTTGCACCTCGCGAAATGGTACTACACGACTAAGGGTCTCAAACAGCCTCTGCTGAGAGAACTCTACTCATTGCCTTCCCGTGGTGGTGTTCTCCCATCAAAGTGAGAAGACGAATAGCCAACATCCGAGGTTATAACCGAGTTGGTGAACCCGTGGCAGTTCATCTAGGGGATTTGACCATAAACACTGATTCTGAACTAACCGGGAGGAGGCGTACAAACTAAACACACCAAAACTTCCCCAGTTGTGTTAGTGATCACCGGTTCATGTGGGCATCGAGATGCATTAAACACTTTGGACGTTTGACCCCGTCTGAATGGCGTATGATCCAACGATCTGGGCACAGTTCCTCAATGAACTGCGAACTTTGAGCTTCGTTCTCCTGTCTGGCAGGTTTCGCTTTCTAGCCAAAGGCTTCGAGTTGGGACCCCGAGGTTATCCCCGTTCCCTGATCAGGGCAATCGGGAGATGACATGCCCACACAACCTATGAACACATTCTACGGATTTTTCCTTCGTATGTTGCAACATATTGACCAATTCCATGAAATTGGTTATGTGGTGAAATAATAAAAATTTACTTGAAATACTGTTATTTCTTTCACTGTTTCTTTGTACTATTGGTAAGAATCCTGTCAAGTTTACCTTTCATTGTCAGAGATAGTGGTAATTTGGTGGTTGTGAATTGTTATGGTTTTTTTCAAAGAATATAATTGCGGAAACGGAAAAAACTAGCCGCCCCTATACTTGTATCTTGCACTGAATTTGTTGAGGTTGACTATGTATACCACCTTTTTCTAGAACGATATCATCCAATTCATTCTTCATTTTAGCACAAATGCTCTAGCACATGAAAACTCCGTTAGGAGTTATCTCACGTTGCAAACACTCAGTAAATAACAAAAAAATTACTGTGCATGTAAATGTTGTAAGTTGTGGCAGACATGGAAACCTATTTGTTGTGAATTCGAGTGGATATATAAGATTCATTGTTCCCCGTGTTGGTTAACCGTGAATTGTGCTGATCCCGTTAACCTCCATCAAAAAGTGTAGCACAACAGTAGTCTGCTTGTCAGGGTTCTCTTACCCCACTTTCGACAAAATTCATCGAATGTTTATTGTGGGAGCATGCTAAAGCTATTTTTGCTAAACTGAAGCTGATTCTAGTACACCTGAAACGATCCACTTGAATATAAAGCATTTAAGCATTTTCGAGGATACATATATATATAGCACCGGCTTGTGGACAAGCATGGTGCCAACACTACAACCATAATAACAATAACAGGAGATGGGTGAATTGGGATACAGAAAAGATTATTGTACCATGATTTACCTGGCACACAGCCTGTCCTCAGATAAGTGTGAAATATATATATATATATATATATATATATAAACAGTTAAAATAGAAAATGGTAAATAACCGGATGTCCGTTTCTTGTGACTTCACACCTCATGGTTGAAATCATTCATCCATAGATTCTGTGGCATCGTTTACAGCTGTTCACCGATTTGAGCATGTTTGCATCTGAAAAGTTTTCAGTTATTGTCGTAGGAAGGTGACTCGTTTGCAAACTAATAGTCCACTTTGACGGTCAGGTCATGAAAACAGACATTATTTATTTTATATAGCGAATTTATGTATAAGTCATATATAATTTATATTGTTAATCATTTATTATATCAATAAAAATTTCCATTCAATGTCACTATCTTCATACAGAACGACCCTGTCTCATCGACATTGCTTTTAAGTGCTTTCATGGATGATGGAAGGGATTGAGATTTACATTTACTCCCAGTCCCGTAATTAAGCATTGTTTGTCTTCATCGTACGTCTTTGTTTGAAGGCATCAATATCAATCTGTGGTGATGACTGGGTCTCGTTCTACAACCCCGTGGAAATACGCATGTTGCTCACGTGACAACAATGAGAATAGATGGAGGGATTTGGGTGCAGACAAGAGCAATGAAAACGAAGAGAAACCGGTTACGGAGAAAAACAAGAACGTTATGCTTGTTTGTTTCACCGTACACATTTTGACTTTTTCATTGGGATTTCATCAAACGAACCGCACAGGATCTGTTCCACTGACTTCTATTCTAGACCGCATCTCGTATCGTGTCTATCCAGCGACAATTCTCACCCTTCGGCAAGGTGGATAACACCAACTGAAACCAATTATGAAGCCAACTTCTTCACACACCCAATACGGGGTTAAGGCCTGACGGTCCCGTCGCTACTTCTTCGTTCCACGGAATTCAGTAGCTACTTGATTTTACTGTCTTAGTCGTTGCATCCGTCTTACTCTAGCGGAAGGTTTTACTGCATAAAAGTAAATTATATCAGACACTCTTGTTGTCACATCTAGGAGTCAATTGTTTTTTCACTAACCTTCTCCTGATCGCTCCCACTGGATGATTCTACTCTTATCATTCCGTCCCTCTCCCCCCACCCCCTGAACAGGCATTTTTCGTTTTGGCTGTTTTCATTCACTTGCATTTCATGTTTGTTCGATCCCCAATCACCTGTCTGGACAAACTACGTAGTCGATGGCCCTCAGAAGCCGAATCTCAGTCCCAGTCACCATCCTTGTTCTTGACAACGCCGGAAGAGGATTTAAAAGTAATTCGACGAAATCATTATGCCCCTGGGGATCCACGCACTCCGCGGGAACCCTGGCCACAATACGGTGTACTACGGGTGGAGGTCATACGTAATCCAAGTCCAAAGTATAGTCTAGCCGACTCATATGCGAAACAATTCTACGGTTCTAATTTAGACTACTCAGACGATTTAGATGGTCCCCTAACGGATTTGTATAGCGACACTACGGAGGATACTGGCGATCCCATGTTGACAAAGCAATCCCCTGGTCCTGGAGCTGGTACTGCACGCACGCATGCATCCTCTTCCCTTGGCGCACATTATTCTATTCCATCCAGATACGACGCCTCCTGGTCGGAATCAGTTCAGCTATTGCACTCCCTTCGTTCAATGCCCGGCTATCTGTATGCTTGTTTGCGTGATACCGTCGAGTTGGTTGTGCGTACATTCTCTTTTGCCCCAGCCAAAACAGCTGCTTCCGGTGTCCAGTTGGTGCAACCATTGGAAGTGCCCGGAAGTATTCAGTTACCGGCAATGTGGAGTTTAAACTACATCAAGCACAACATATTGTGCGCTGCTTTAACGCATTTGGCCTCTCTTGTGAATAGTGTATCGTCTTCAGCAATGCAATTCTGTCGAGAGGTCCCTCTATGGCTTCAGAGTTTTTATGGTCCGGGTGAGTTACATTTTATCAACCTGTATCTATAAACTTGCTTTCCTGTAACCAAAGTTCTTTTTCTTAAACAATCATTGTAGCTGTTAGACATTTTTGGAGTACGCAGCCTTTTTGATGTTCATTTAGTATGACTTATAGGTGATCCATTCTTGACAAACTACATATTACATGTCTTTGTCGAGCAAGTTGTGGTACGGATATCTTTGTAACAAAAAAATCAGTACCGTATTTACCAATTTGTACAGTACTGCCAGGTTGCACCAGTCAATGAGAGTGATTTCCTGGTGGTTAGTTCTCTTCTTGGAAGACTGAGTGGAGCCATGGGCGCACAAATCTTGAGGATCGATGCAAAAAAAAGAAAATTGATAAAACAAATCACTGGGCAAACATAAATTGGATGGGAGGGGGGGGGGTGAACGGAAACTTCAAAAAGCATATTTGATTTATCAAAAATGTTATTATTATCCTATTATGTTTCACACTCATCTGAGTTAGGTCTGTACCAAAAAAATCACTGTTCAAAAATATTTTTAAGAAAAGAAATCAGTTCAGTTCAGCTCAGTTCGTACAACCATTAACCATGCACTTTCGTGCGCCGGTTTTGGCTGCTGTCTCTTGGTCACCCA
>UZAN01059777.1:0-11057 GCA_900618425.1 Echinostoma caproni
AGTACTCATACCGTCATGCCAGGTCTTAGCTTGACCACCCTTGACTTTCCTCTACTCACTACCTGCCACGGCTAACATTGCTCGCCAGTGTTTGCGACACCCAGCCATATCACTCACTGTACCTAACTATCGGTGACCATCAGCTCGGTGAACTGCCAGTGGTTCGCCGGCCCGGTTTTAGTCCGAGACATTGGGTTTTCGTTCTCTCACTTTGGCGGATGAACGTCTCCACCACGAGGTTGTAAAGCTCCTTTAGCTGAAGCTGCTTGAGACGCTTGATCGTGCGAGGTGGAAGGGAGGGGTGACCCGAGACACCCACTCCCGACCATGCTGAGGACGTAACCTCCTACGAGTAAGAAACAAATGTCCGGATAGCAAAAATCGAAAAAACGTTTGAGATTACCCGTGTTTGATGAAATGGATAAACAAATTCAAAACAAAAAAAACTTAAGGTAGATCATCAGCTAACCTACCAAACGAGGAGGTAGTTGCGGTGGTGTTTGAACCCAGAGAAGCGTTTGGCCGACCAACAAACGAGTCACCAGTACAAGTGTTTGATATGGTTGCAATCTACAAATGGAGGAGACAGAACGCGTCAATGGTCCAATATCTCTATTTCTTCCAAGGGGTTTTCACAATATCCTTATTAAAACGCTGATAATGGGGAGGGGGTTGCGTTAAGACCTACCGCAACCGAAAACGATCCAACACAAAATGGAGTCTGTGTAGGTAACAGTTAGGCCTCTAGATGGAATTTTCAAATGAATGCATTTACTGTTGAGAATAAGTCAATAGTCCGATATCATACCTTCAATAAATAGCAACGGAACGGTTGCGTTCACGTGAGGAAGCTTATCTTATGTGGGACTAGCTACTACCAAAGATAAATGTGCTTCTGTCGAACGAGCATTACTCACTTCAATGGAAAAACAAATCTTGTTCAAATTTGTGAGATCCGTTCGAGGTTTATCATTCAAGAATCTAAATGACCTTTTGGGGTACATGAGAAACTGACTAAAATTCGAGTGTGCCACGGAACATTAGCCCCAAACGCGCGAATAAAACATCACGAATCCGTCCTCGTTTGATCAGAAGAAACATTTTGACCGAACGCGCATACTCAGCGATCCCTACACACCACCTTCTCAGTTAGTGGCCTTGGAAGCAAAGGTATCGAAAATTTTGGAAATTCGGTTGGTTGAACTGTCGTGTTTCCACTATCCGTTTTGCAACAGAAACCCATCATGGCACTTAGAAATTGCCTCCCCCTATAGTACATCATCTGGTTGTTCATAATTTCACGTCCGGGGTCGGCGAGGATTCGGCGTTTACTAATCGAATTAAGCTGGAACTGGTGTGACTACGCACTCTTTCATGAAGAATAAAAGAAGTAGCAATATATATATATAGCAATGGCTGGACCAAATTTCCCAAGAAGCACACGACCGGTTTCGCAGTTTTTGCCGCTCGTAGGACACGAGTATCCGGTAGTCTTTTTGTCTTTTCATTCATATACTTTTACAAAGGAAGTCAATTGTTTTTCGTCACAATAACCTCATTTGCAATACCGGTCAAACTTCTTCTTTGTCCAGTCAATCATATACTGCTTATTGTAAAATATTCAATAAAGACGCTTAAGTCGCTTTAATGGCGAGTAGTAACCCAACTACAAATCAGCGAACCGTGGTATTGACTCTTCAACCGACCGGTTCTGAAAAAGCTGTCCCAAAAAAATTAACCTGGTGTCGTAAATGAGTTTTCCGAGCAAGCAGGTTAGAGACTTGACATATAATCCCAAAGAATGGGAAATATTTGAAATACGGAACTGTTGAAATATTCCACCGCTTGCCCGAGGACGAGGAATCAGTGTGATTAACGTGATTGGTTCAACGGAGAGGAGGGGGGCAATATTAATCTGCAACACTCAACCGGAATCAATGGTAATTATAAAAGAACCTGGCGTGTACTAAGCAAAACAAACAGATTATCCACAAAAAGCTACGACGAAATAATGACGATTGCGAGATTTTTACTTACTGTAACCGGTTCGCATGGAATATTGGTATGTCAGTGGAAGCTATGAATGTTTCCACGATGAAAAGCCAATAGATAGAGTGAACACTTACCAATGGATTGTTGGCCGCTCGCTCTGAGTGGAACTCGGCGATAGCACGAATTCGGTTTACCCAAAATTGGCGTTCTTTGGCATCGGCAGCTGAAACAAACAAATTGCCACATACACACAGAGAGAGGGAGGAAGGGAGATGAGAAAACAATATATCAGTCCAACTTACAATGTCACAACGAGTGCAGTTTACTATCAAGGATGTGAGTAAATTTAGTTTACATTCTAACCAACCACCAATCCGATAATTCAGTGGGATAGCCCTGGTTTACTTTCGCTCCAAAAAGCCTGATCAAACTGGAGGGCGAAGGAACAAAGGTTCTGCTGCAGACATAAAATCAAACGGAGCGAAAGGAAGGGGAGATATTTTTTAAATAAAGAAACTACAGAAAAATGAACAGATGAAAGGCAGGTACATGAATGGAAGTTATAACTTCTAACTATCATGTATATAGTTAATGTGTCTGGACAGCTAAACGAGTAGACCACTAATGAATGTATTGTGTACTGGAACATTCGATTGCATTCCAATTAGTGCCTACTAAAGATAAATACTACCTTTATTTAGGAGCTGACGAGCCATTCTCCAATTAGTCAAAAATGAGTGTGAAAGGCAGAAGGATTAGTGACCAGAGTAATGAGACCACAATGTCCATTAAAACGAAACTGCGCCTTAATGTGGAGGATGACCTGCATGCTTCCGTGACCATGCGAGCAATACGGGATAGCTTTTCACAGCCGCACATCCAATCATGCCTGAAACGTCAATGGGTAGAGGCCAGACAAACCTCAGTTTAACAAAGCTAATTGCTTGGGCACCTCTTGGCTCAGTTCGGTGAGGGGCAGTTTACCGGTCAGAAAAAAACCCGCTAAATGAACGTAGGAGTGCGGACGGCCGGAAGAAGTCTTCCTACTTAATAGACAGCTACCGCCCTCACGACCTGGACAGCCACCAGCCAATAAGGTGCTGTCCCGTCCACGTTACGCATGTCTCATTGAGTGCATGAGGCTAAGAGCTGATCCCGCAAAGGGGACCGATAATCAACGCACAAGCGAACAACAAACAAACAACAGGCAAAACCAGGCTAATAACTAATTTCGACAGCCAGAAAGCCTCCAGTCCACGAAGAAGAAGGGAACGAGGAATAGAATTAAAAGCAGAAACACAAGAAACATTTCGCAGTCATTCAAGAATTTGGTAATTTCATGTGCAAGTAAGGTAATTCCTCTAGCGTGTATCTTTTTGGATTATAGGCAGTTTCAGTTTAAACAACCAGTAGGCATGCATTTTAGTGCAACGCTTTTGGTTGCTGTGTTTTAGCTGCCCATTGGAGTGAACACTATGAGAAAAACAGGAAAGTTGAAATAAGGATTGAAGAGAGAATTGAAAATTTCAGTGGACTAATGTCAGAGAAAATTAGAAGATGCACGAACGCCACTGTTACCACACCCAGCCATATCACTCAGTCTCTAACCATCGGTTACGACCATCCCAAGGTCCCAAGCCCGGAAGCCTAACGTGACTTATGTGACCCAGACTCATGATTGGAGTACTCATACCGTCATGCCAGGTCTTAGCTTGACCACCCTTGACTTTCCTCTACTCACTACCTGCCACGGCTAACATTGCTCGCAGTGGTAACCTATTTGGTGACAGGCGTAGCACATTCATCAACCAACGTTATCTATGGAGGTCGACCACTTGCTCAAATGGGCGACCGCGATTACCTAAAGCTCTGTGCCTAACTTCAGTATTGCTCGTCCGGCTAACCCACCAGATTCGTGCAATGCTGCGTAGACAAACGATGTTCCAATACCGACAGTTTATCTTTGTTCTTTTTTTCTAATGGACAAGTTTCTGCACCGTATAGCAGAACTGGCCGAACTGCCGCGGCATACATTCGACCTTAAACGGACAATCGGATTTCGTAAAGGCGTCGTATACGTATCAAGTTGGCAACAGCCAGCCGCCATCACGGGGAGAATGCACCCCGGCGATGTGTGATCGCTTGCATGCCTCCATGACACTGCGAGCTATGCAGGATGGCTTTTCACAGCCGTGGATCCAATCATGCCTGAAAGGTCAATGGGTAGAGGCCAGACAAAGATCGGTCTGAAAAGGCCAGCTGCTTGGGCTCCACCTGGCTTCCTTCTACTATCTCCACCCGCCCTTGGAGAGGTCACTCCAGCAAATAAACACGACGAGGGCAGTTTACCGGTCAGAAAAACCCTCGCTAGATGGACGTAGGAGCGGGGCACCTGGGGCTTCCTCTCGACGGTGGGAGAAGTCTTTGCACTTCATTAGACAGCTACCGCCCGCCCAAGCTGGACAGCCTCCAGCCCATAAGGTGCTGTCCCGTCCACGTTCCGCTTGTCTCATTGAGTGCATGAGGCTAAGGGCTGATCCCGAAAAGGGGACCGATAATCAACGCACCAGCGAACAACAAACTTGACCGAAATTCAAAGGCCTTGCGTGACAGGTTTCTAGAAGCTCCCACACGGGTTCTTCGTTCACGCTCTCGCGCTGGATTCACGCCCCACTTTCGAATCGAAGACTCCGGTTAGAGTTCTCAGAGAAAAAACCGTTCATCAGTGTGGGCTGCCGCGAAGTATGTCGTGCTCTTAAGTCTTAGGCACTCATTTGGAAAACCATCTTTCCCATCTGTCTAGTTCTTCCTCTCAATCCCGAATGACCCCAAACGACTCCTGTTTATGCAACCGATAGATATCATTCAACGATTTACTACCAAGTTCAAACAATCAGAAGTTACAGGATTTTTGAAGCCAAAATTCACTTTTCACTTAGCCACGTTTAGTGTCCACAAACTCTATTGCATCGGTCAAAAAGTAGCATTAGCTAGAATCCTTGAAAGTTTCCATTTAAATGTATGCTGTGTCCCCGAGACACGCATACAGGACCCCACTTCAATTATCTTCCAGCGTCTCCTGATCTAATCTCAACCTCAGGCTTTATCCTTCTTGTGTCAGGCGATTTGGCATTGTGGTAGTCGCTGGAGACATGAATGCTATATGTACTATCCTCTGTCCTAATGATCGCAGCAGTAGAGATGCTACTACATCAATCAGCACTGACTTTCGGTCTCTCGTTTTTTTAATACACACTTTTGCGTGAGGCAAAGCAGATGGGTGATCGCCATAGTCACGAACACCTGCTTCTCAGTAACGGAAACCGGTAACCTTAATCCGGGGACTTGGATTGGCCCTGTTCGCTTAACCATGACATAGAGCCAGAAGGCCAGACCGTAGAGTTCAAAGCACGTCGGTGACAGCGACTAAATCACTGGGTCCCATACACCCAGATGAGCAGTTGATACCTATCTCCATGGATGATTGTAACAGTTGTCGAATATTATCTATTGGTATGATGCTGTGACATGTTTGTATCCCGAAAATTCTTGCTGTTCAAGTTCGTCCAACAAGCACTCCTATCTTGATGTAATGAAGGAAAAAGGATTTCCACGACATCAACATCATCATCGCCCAGAGAGATACAGGGAACTGAACTTCGCTGATCGCTGCCAAGCTCGCACTGGACACGAGGTGAGTGAGAAGATAAAATATGGGTAAGGTTTCGGTTTATTTGAAGAAAGACAAAAAGAAGAAAATTGTATTCAGATAAGTAGGCGCCGCTGGCTACGGCACGTATTGCGTATGCCCAGCTGTCAACTACCCCATCGCACCTTATTCGCACTTTCGGCCCCAGATTGGAGTAAACCAGGTGAAGATCAACTTTTGACGTGTAAACGAAGCCTGAAGAAATGCGTGGAGCGATTAGGTTGAGTGGATGTCTTCTGAGTTCGGGTCCGAAAGACTCGGTTGATTGGAGACACTGGAGGATATGGCAACTAAGCGACAGCAGTTGCCTTCGTGTTGTCGTTTATTGTCAGGTCCGAATGCTTCAAGCAGTATGTATGCACATTTAGATTGCCTACTCGTTGTTGACCATAGAGGTTCACTTTCTCTCCCTTCGGTTAGACCCAAACCCTATCCAAACTGTGTTTTCTACATTGTGAGCTAGACAGCGATCAGCGGAGTTCACTTCTCTGCATCTCACCCTACAATAATGATGAAGAATCTGCAGCTCAAATAAGTGAGTTCTGTAAGTTTGTCGTAACATTCATCCTTTTGTGAATTTAGACTGCAGTTGGTTGGTGCATTTATGAAAATGATGAACAAACAAATTTTGATGTTGCTGCCCTTGCGAATACTAACTGAACCCCNTCATTGCGCACAAGCGACTGTTCACAGCTGCCCAATCTATACATAAGTGGGGCGTTATCGTTTAGTACGATTCCCACGCCTCGCTGACCCAAATAGCGGGCTCCATCATCCCTTGATGTGCGAGGGAAGTATCTCGAGAATAGACCATGTGCAATCAATGACTTATACTTCCAGGATCCATAATTCGTGTCTCTGGCAAGCAACAAAAATCAAAATGGTTCCTGCATCAGAGTCCTAACGTTGAAGGCTCCCAGGTTGAAAGGTTGCCGAGGTTTCAGAATCTTCATTTTATTTACGAATAAACTGCTTATAGTGTTATTAGGCTACGCTCTTTGGCGAGTGACGGATAAGTTGTCTGTCGGAATGTTACGGATCGGAAGAACAAGCAAAGAGCGGGGGTTGGGTCAAGAAGACAGTTATCAAAGGTTTGGATGTTTGCATACAATCTTCATGAACGCCAACTTTATGGGTGTCGAAACCAACAATGTGATCCCTAAACCGCGAAATATTCAATTATATGGGCTCGTTATTTTTTTCTGTCGTGGGTTTTACGATAAGTTTATATACAACCATATGCTGCACTGTGCATTAAAAGAGCTTTATTCACATCTCGTTCTTTCGTTTGATCTTTCTGGACCTTTCCTTTTCTGATTATGTTAGCCGTGTCTGTTTTTATCTGAGTGAGAGAAAGTTGACTAATTTGAATGATGGTCAAATTATCTAAGAAATCCTTTATGGGGCAACATCCAACCTCGCTGTATGTGTTCGACTGTCTTACTGACCTTCATCGTTACCTATTTCATCTGTCTAGTTATATTTGGATGAGTTTCTCTTTCTCGTGAAATGGTTCATTGAAGTGCAAGTGTTTCTGAATGTTCCTATTATATTTACAAAAATGATAAACACGATGCCAACTTACCCGGGTGATTTACAGAACAAAGCAGAATAATGAACAATCGATTTCGAGTGTGTTGAGGCTGAGAATACCTTTTCCTAGGTGCTTTGTTGATTTTTTCTGTTTTTCTTGTGCTTGAGTTTGAGAACACGTAAACACGCATGCACACCACTGACACTGATTCAACTTCATACTTCAACCAGCAACAGCCTAGAACCCCGGACGTATCGCGGAAGCTAGATCCCAACACGGATTCTTTCATCCTCTAATCTATTCCAAAGCTTGTCCACCTCGCTTTTTCTTCCATGTTGGTCCAATGTCTGAGAATAAGGCAAACTGAAGCAGACGTTGATCAGTCATTCGTAGGACGTGCTCCAATCACCGCTGATGATGCTGTGGAATGATCTTCTTTAACGAATGACTGTCTTTCCCCAATATCCCGCACATGCCTTTTTTCTGATAAAGGGGTATGTCACATTGGAAATGCCGCAGATTAGCAAATAGCATTCTTACTTCAATTTGGCTCTTGAATATCCCGTATCTCTCACACACCACTAACCGTTATGTAAATCCCAAAGTGCACAGATTTAAACCACCTGATTGTCACACCCTAACAACTGTTAACCGGTAGGATAAATCAATCAAAAAAGTCAAGAACTGCTTTATCCCCCCCCGGCTGGTTAATTTACAGCCTTTTTTCGTATTTCGGCAGTACAGCGAAACTGTCATGAGAACTGAAGCCACCCGAACTTTTCAGTGTAGGAAAGAACCCTAGTGAAACCGCCCCCTTTGAGACTAGTGGCAACCGGTTTATGGTTCAATGCAGTACCATAAGATACCGCTTCCGTAAAGCCTTGACCTGTAGACCATATTGAGGATTCGGCACCTCTCGCAAGTTCATATCGCAATAGTGTTTGTTATTCATCACGAGTTATCCTGTTCAAAAACTTATCACAAGCAATTAAAATGCTTGCAAGTGTGATTGCCATTCCGTGGTACCTGCCGGTCTAAACCATTTGTGTGATACGACGTAGTCGTTTTAGGACTAGGAAGAAAATCTCATCATGTGGAATATGCCTATTGTCGTGGGGGAAAACACTGGTCATAGGAAACATTAACGCAACTTACATGATGCTCCCAATGTAATCGGTGAATAATTCGTGGGTACATTTTACCGTGGACACAATCGGATTATTACTTACTTATTGTCCTAAACTGGTTGTTTATCGCTGCAAGTTGTTTCTCTTGAGTTTTTGGTTTTCCCATTCATATAAATATTTATTTCGCCATCCTGTTCAACATTGACTGCCACAGTCACCGGCAGATTGAAGTGTATACTCACTGGTGTTTTGAGCTGGAACTGATAATGATTAGAAGTGTTTTCCGTATTCCGATCCGTCAAGTTCAGTTTCTAGTTGCGTCCACCCCAGATGGACCAATACGTATAATTCTTTACGATCTCTTATGCGTTTCACACGTTCCCCTATTAAGGACAAGATTTGCAAAAAGCCATACAACCCAATCATCGGAGAATCTTTTCACTGCTGTTGGCCTTTGGATTCCCACATCGCCGCTGAGGAAGCGCGAGCAGATGCCGGCAACGGTTCTTTAAACGGCATCCCGAATAACACATCTGGCAGTATGGGGTCGGCTGCCACACCGGATAAGTCCACTCTGCTCACATATTGTGCTGAACAAGTCTCACATCATCCACCAGTGACTGCGTTCTATTTTGATTGTCCTGCATACCAAATGACCTTGAATGCTTCGTTGCATGCAAAATCAAAATTCCAAGGCATGAGTGTTAGCGTGACTATGTTAGGCAAAAGTAAGTGCAACGGGTACCTCATATCGAACTGCCCAATACGGTAATATAGATTTTATCTATGATAGCTTCTATGATTCACTCTTCTGTTTAAAACACCGATTTTTATCGCCGGTCACAGACATTTTTAGTGAATTCCGAGCATTTCGCTTTCCCTTGTCTAGAAATTAAATGGCTGAATCCCATAGTTCTTCGTTTGCTGTAGTTGAACAGCAGATTGTTTTATCTCAGGCTTTCATCCTTTCTACCCATTCCTTACTGCTGTAGCAAGAATTATATAACCAGTTGATAACAAGATATGCTGATGCCAAGGTTTTACACGGTTTATCGGATGGTCTTGAATGCTTTCTATCGACATGGCTCCTTTCACTATGGTTCGTTTGCATACTTTTCACCACGTGACTATTTATGTCATAAAGTTATCACTATTCCACATTAGGGCCAGCAATTGTGTGATGACTATTCCACAAGCACTGAAAACGCCACCTCGACTGGTGATGAAACACTTGCAAACAATTGTTCAGCTCGGCGGTGACGCAAAAATCCAACTAAACAAAATCGTGGTCTCCCGAATGTCTTTCACCTGCAAGGTGTAGAAAGTTGATAATGGGCTGGGTTGGCCCAGCTTTTAATCCCGCTCTAACTGAAGAAATAATAGATACAGTGGACACACTTTATTTCTTCGGCGCACCCATCGCGGATAAAGTGTCGACCCACATAAAAAAGCCCGGTTAACATTTTCCAACTTAAGATATCTGTGGCGATGTAGCGACATCCGGCTCTCCGTGTCGATCGTATGCTGCAGCGGTTCGGCCAGTGCTGGTCTACGGTGCAGAGACTTGGCCATTACGGTAACAGGGTAAAACTAGATTGTCGGTGTTCGAACATCGCTGCCTACGTCGCATCGCACGAGTACGATGTGGAAACCGGACGAGCAATGCTGAGGTTAGGCGTAGAGTTTAAGATATTTGCGGTCGTCCACTGGAGCAAGTGGTCGATCTCCATAGATAAGATTGGTTGGAACATGTGTTCCGCATGTCACCAAATAAGTTACCACGGCACGCGATGTTTGCCGAGGCAGACAGCGGACGGACGAACTTAGACCTGTCATGAGGGTATGAAAACCCTCACCAGAATACCACCGGGTCAAATAGTTCCCGTTGGGCTCCCCGGGAAGGAAACTTCGGATCAATGTAGTTAATTGTTAGAGGCACTGAATGTACTGGTGGTTTATAATATAAACACCAATTTAGAGTATCAAGGTTGGCTTAGCCCATTCGATTATTCAGAGGCACCAGGCACTCTTGATGGTCAGTGTTTCTACGGGCTTATTATGATAGCAATTTTCTTCTCATAGTGGTAATAGCCATGGCCCTAACAGTGAGCGGACAGACATCCTAACCCGTTCTTTGAAGAAATACCAGATTGCCAGGGCTACACTAATCACAAGCCTTATATCTCCATGAGGACCATAGATTTCATCTTGACTCGTGTGCCTCCTCGACCCTGTAGGATGTACAGTATGGGCTTTCCAGCTAGGGAAACTCTGTAAACCACAGTACGGTCGAGAATAGGTGTCTTAGGTTGTTTCAGGTCACCCTTCCGTTGCACTTGGCGAAATGCTCCTATACGACCAAGCGTTTCCAGTCACCTCTGCTGAGAAAACCCTACTCCTTGACTCCACGTGCCAAAGTTGTTTCTCCGAAAAGTCAACATCCGCGGGTATAACCGGGTCCGTAAACCACTAGTAGTTCATCTAAAAAAGTTGACTAAAAACCAATCAGTTTCAGTTTGAACAACCATTAACCATGCACTTTCGTGCGCCGGTTTTGGTTGCTGTCTTTTGGCTGCCCATTTGGATGAAGAATAGGAGAAGAAAGGAAAGTTGAAAGTGGATTCGAAAAAAAATGGAGAAGTTCAGTGGACTAAGGTTGCAAAGAAATTAAGAAGATGCACAAACGCCACTGTTT
>UZAN01059786.1:698-11053 GCA_900618425.1 Echinostoma caproni
TTTAGAGAATCGTATCGCATAAATTAGCAGTATTCATACAATATGATCCTAAACGGTAGCACTATCTAGCAGCATGAACTCTTTAAGATAGTCAAAACTTTATTTAATAAGTAAATATGTACGTGATTACAACGACCTCATGAATAAGTGCGTAGACTGTTTTGACCAAACATTAGACTCTTCAGAAAGGCACAATGATTCCCCCAAATCTTCATGTCAGACACGCTCAGACGGATAACTTCATCATACTATTCATACGTCGAAAGAGAACTCTTGCACTAAATCCTCGACCAAATAACAAAGTAAATGTGCAAAGGAATGCAATACAAGTCCCCACTGTGACCCACCTTCCGGTGATCAATTTCGTTTTGAATAAATATGGTTCAACATCAACTGTTGAAAACTTACCGTCTTCAATCGTAGTTCCGTCAAATCGAAAATGCGCACTTTTCCGTCCCAGCAGCCCACAGCCAAATCAGTTTGTGGTTGTGAGGCAGCATCGTTTGGAAGCCGAAATACCAGGGAACTGACCGGACTATTTTGAGTGCTTAAAATTCTGTAATCAGATGGACGTGAGGACCCTGACGTGCCTGATTCCGTCTGCTTTGGGCTGAGTTCCCGCAACGTACGTGGTGGCTTCCACAATACAACTGTGCAATCCAAACTACCGGTTGCGAGCAGACCTAAATCTGGATGCCAGGCACTACAAGTAATGGCTCGCCTTTGTGGTCCAGTCCAAGATATCAATCGACGACCGACGCTTTCTTCCGTGTTTCCCAAACCCTGAATGAGCCACAAACAGACGGTTTGGTCTTGAGCAGTGCTTGCCAAACTATATTCGGATTGTGATTTACGGTAAGTGGCGGCCGTCGCTGTTCGGTAGTCCTCTAGGAAGCACAGACTGAGAACTGCACCTCCATGGCCATAGAAGGAACGAATTTCCTAAAGAAGAAAAAATAAGTTACCATACAGGAGTTAATTAACAATTTATTATCTAAATAATGATAGAGCTTTTTCCGACACGGATATCAAAGATATTTCCTAGACGAGAAATTCTATTTAACAGTGATCGAAAAAACACTGCAGGTAAAGGTTGAAAGATAGGAGGTTTGTGGAACAAAATATTTATGAATTATCCCGGGTTCGCGTTCTTCAGTTAGCATTATCCAACAATGAGGATAAGGCGATTACTATATTTAAAGTCTCACAGAACTTTTTTGTGCCAACCAAAAGAATCTAGCGTACCTAGCTACCAGCTATCCTATCCTGCGCTACCGCGACGGGACGTGGCCATGAACAGCATGAAACATTCACAGACTTGAGGCTTGCGATCACTGTTGTTTGTGGGTATATTCTGAACGCAATGTGGCACGATCGATTATCCAACAAGGAAATCCACCGGCGTCGCTGTTCCACCGAAAAGCTTTTCACACTGACGCAACACCGTCATCTCTAGTGTTTTAACTATGCTCTCTTGTGTCCCGATAATAAAATTTAGAGAAGAGCTCTCTTCCCAACATTGGGATGGGATGTCATTATCGCCTCGGTATTCAGTTGGAGACCTGGATCCCACAGTCAAGAAGAAATAGAACATCTGGGTCTGAAAACTGCGTATGGCTTCCAAAGCTGGATTCGTCTGATCAACCTTGCCGCTGAATGCCGCCTTGGGCAATCAACGTCGAGACATCGTTGGAGATGGCTCATTCTTAGGATAGAGTTGGCCGCATATCATAAAGACGGAAATTGAGAACCTAAAACCCCAAGGCTTAGTTATCCCACCTCTATACGGCGTACCGAAATGTCTTCTAAAACCGATACTTTCTACGTCTGGTTCTCCGTACCATTCCATTGCATGATGGCTCGCTTGAACCCTACCGAGCGAATCAGAGCACCTTCAAAGCACTTTCTGACAGAATGGACATACAGAAAAGTTCATCGAGGAGTATATGAAAATGAAAGGGCAAATAAAACCAACTCTACACCGTCCTTTAGAAACGATTATTTATCACGGTGTTAGGGAAATTTTCGAAAGAAGACTCTCAGGAACATTAACCTTCACATTTTAGGAAGCTGAAAAGAAAATATTATACTTATCCTATCCGGCCATTGTTCAGAGACTTAAGGATCGACTGCCCTGTCAACCATTTCTGTGTCTATCGATTCACATGCTCCTGTGGAGTCGGTTACATCGGTCGTACCAGTCGGTAGTTGACCAAACGATATCAAGAGCATCATAGACCTGGTTGAGAAAAGGGCTATCAAAGGCCATTCGTAGCTCAATTGTGCAGCATCTTATTAACACGGTGCACATGGTAGAGGTCGGAAGTCATCTGCAGAATCCTGATGAATTTGACCAAACCACTAAGGCAGATTATGCGTTTTATGGCCGAGGTGGTAGCTATTCGTATCCACCACTCCGAACTGTGCAAGCAAAAGGGATTGTTCACGTATTCCTCTGTGATTTTCACTGGAGGATCTGTCGCTTTTCTTATAAATCGGTATGATGAACGATTCACATCATTCAACAGCAACCTTTTTCTCAAGGAATGTCGTTAATTTCAAAACGAAGGTTGAACCTCTATCATTAAAAAGCCGGAAGCCTTATGACGTCATTTCTCGGGAATCCTCCATTTCAGGTGGGGGACTGATGTCAGCTTGCAGTATTTGCATGGAAGAACTAGTCAGCAGGAGGTCTAATGTCGAAGGAGACCAACTGAACTGTGAATTAAAATTTTGTGCCCAACCGTCAAGACGACGTTCCCGAATTTGAATCAGTGTGCCGTCAGATGCCTTAATTATCTCACTCATACCTACTTTCCTTGGTGGAGTACTACTGAATAAGGGAAAAATACTGCGACTATTACCACAAACCTCTTGATCTCTGTACACTTTCCCACCCACCACTTGTCGCGGTCATTCCTCGCCATGTATTTTGAATCTCAAGAAATGGCTCTGCGAGCGTCCAACAAGGAAACCGAGGTCAGAGAAATGCATTGCTTTTTATCTGATCGTGCGCCGGAATTGGCTGTTGATTTGATCGCTTTCTGTGTTGTCGTCCAGTGATCACTGAGTCCTTCGACTGATGGTTCAGTTGAGAGCCGATGTCATAGTTCCGTTTCGAAAGCCGATTTGCAACCGTCGCGAGGCATGGTTCGTGTCCACGCATGTTGACAAGTAGGAGCGGCAAACCTCAATGAATCCACGCCGGCGATGGCTAATGGTGATGCGGTAGATCCGAGTCTAGCGCTATGAAGAAGTTAGCGGTTTCCATGTACGTCAGGGGCCGTTCCAAGTGCGAGAAGTTCATGCTTGACAGAGACAGTCCGTGGTCAGCGCAGACTTGGAGTAGGCGTTCTCTGTTGGCAGTCCGGTTAGCCCGGATTGCATGTGAACCAGCAAGTAGCCTTTCGGATTCGTCCACTTGAGCATTGAAGTCTCCAGCGACTGCCACGATGTTCGTTGATCGAGCCCTTTGGAGCAGTTGAGAGAGGTCCTTATAGAATTCACCCTTGATTTCAGGTATACTGCAATCAGTTTGTGCATAGGCGGATACGAGAAACAAACATCGACGCTTCGTTCTGTAGTTGTTGGTTCATGCTGGACCATCCAAACGTAAAGTGCAAAATCGGCTGCTAACCGGGATCCAGTCGAGAAGTAAACGATCGGCCTTGACACTTAGCGCGATTCCAACACCGCGAGCTTCGGATGCCCAATGGCCTGAAACACTGAGAGTGAAGCGTGAGGATGAGGTTGGATCTGGAGAACGCAAGGAGATGACTGTAGTAGGGTCTTGTATGCGTGTTTCGGAGACACAGCATATATCTAAATGGAAGGTTTCAAGGGTTCTAGCTCATGCAGCTTGTTGAGCAATCTGATGGTTCGTGGATATTTTAGTTTCAAAAATTTCTGGCAGCCTCAGAGTTGGTGACCTTATCAGTTGAATACTGAGTGATGTCCGATGGGTCTCGTACACACGAGCACCTGCGACTATATAGGTATGAGAAGAACTAGAAAGATAAGAATTACGGTTTTCCAACTGGGTACCTACGACTTTAGCGCACGACATATTTCGCGGCAGCCCACACCGACGAAAGGGTTTTTATTTGGGAGCCCTATCCAGAGCCTTTGACTAAAAGTCTGTCCCGCAAGGCAGCGGTAATTTGTGGAGTTTTCATTGGGAACCATAATCGGAGCCTTCGACTGGAAAGTGCGATCCACAAGGCAGTTGGGGAAATCCAACGCGAGAGCATGAACAGAGCACCCTTGTGGGAGATTCTAGAGACTTGTCACGCAAGACCTTTGAATTTCGGTTAGGTTGTTCTTCACTAGTGCGTTGATGGTCGGTCCGCCTTACCGGGATCAACCGTTAGCCTCATACACCCAATGAGACAATCGGAACGTGGACGGGGCAGCACCTTATTGGCTGGGGGTTGCCCAGCTTAGGCGGGCGGTAGCTGTCCAATGAAGTGCGAAGACTTTTTCCACCGTCAAGACGAACCCCCAGGTACCTTGTTCCTACAACCACCTAGTGGGTTTTTTTAGACCAGTAAACTGCCCCTCACCGTGTTTGTTGGTCGGAGTTACCTCTCCAGGGGCTAGACGAAAGAAGCCAGGAGGTGCACAAGCAGCTGAATTGGTGAGACAGCTTCGTCTGGCTCTTAAATGTTGACCATTTAGACATGGTTGGATCTACGGCTGTGAAACGCCATCCTGTAGCTCGCAGGGCCATGGAGGCACGCAAGCCATCACACCACGTCAAGGTACAGTCTCGTCGTGATGTACTTTACAACTAAACTTAGCATTGCTCGCCCGGCTGTCCCACCAGATTCGGACAATGCTGCGTAGACAGCGGTGTTCAAACTCTGATAGTCTACCTTTATTTTGTTTCGTAAGCGGGCAAGTTTTTGCACCGTATAGCAAAACTGGCCGAACTGATCCGGCATATATTCGACCCTTCACAGGCAACGACATGTCACGACGGCGCCACATATGTCTCAAGTTGGCAAATGTCAACCGAGCCTTCTACATACCCGCAACCATCCATCAGCAATGCGTCCACCGGATGAAATGTAGCTGTAAAAATAAAAAATTATCCTATCCTACTATTACTTCCCCAGTTAGAGTGGAGATGAATGCTGTACGAACCCAGTCCTGTAGTAACATTTTACACTTGGAAGGTGAAAAACGCATACCGAACATGGTTACATTGGCGCTCAAGCTGTCTAGAAAAGCTTGCAACTTACCTGCATCTACAATTAGCAGCACTATGTCGTCTGCATACTCCAGATCAGACAGCTTGTCAACCGGGAGTGTGCTTACACGCTGTTAGAACTAGTGATGGCACCTACCGACAACCTCAGAAAGCCTCATTATGGTCGGGGTGGGTGTCCAGAGTTGCGACTGATCACCAATTCCTTACACCATGTGACCAATCGTCTCTAATAACTTCCGCCGGGAATAATACCTACTCACTGCGTTTTCGTCGATGAGGGGTTTCCCAATAAAAAGAGAGGATAAATAGCCGACATCCGGGTTGGTGGACTACTGGTAGTTCACCTAGGGGAGTTGGCCAAAAACCCTGATTTCAAACAAACCAAGAGGAGACACACGAACCACACTTACTTTCCCGGTTGTGACACCTGTCAACGGCTTGTTCGGGCATCAAGGTGTAATGGGGCCCTTGGACGTTTGACCCCGTTCAAAGGGCGTATGATCCGATGAACTGGACACTGGCCCCCAAAGGGTTGCGGTTTTCACACGCCGCCCCGCTGCATTGCTGGCAGGCTTTAGCTAGCTGAAGGCCATGGTTGTGTATTCCTCAATAAAACTCCCCTGCCTTGGCCTGGGCAACCTGGAAGTATTCCGCCCATATGCAAATCGTGGAGCGTTCTTCTTTTTACAAAGATTATTGTAACGTGATTTGTTTGGCAAATAGTCTGGCCCCAGCGTGTGTGAAATATAAATATATACTTATTGACAGGCAAGTTCAATTCGTGCCAACCAGCAACCGGTAGCAATTCCTAACATCCTCGCTCGTGAAAACATCTTACCCAACGACGTAGCTGCATCCACGGAGAACGAAGGAATATAACTGCACATAGAATATAGGTTTGTGACGTAAAAGATTTCGGTGTTCACTTCACCGTTTGGATTCTTGTTATACCATTTGTACCCAGTGCTTATAAAGTCCGGGAAAATATAAAATTGATGGTTTTTTTCGCCGCAACTCACCTTATGAGGGAACTTTAAATCAAAATTTCTACCACAAACATAATTCATTCGTAATATGCACTACAAACTTACCCATTGTTACTTAAAGGCATATTACCCAGCACTGTATGATTAAAAAGTTTTGTAAAGGTAAACCAATCAGCAGAGTGCAACATTACGGCAAACGCGAATGAGGTGAATCGAAAGTATAGAAAGGTACGTACCCGCAGTGTGCTAGCATCGACCACAGAAATAGCGCCTGCTATGGTACCATACACCAGTACATGACTGTCGGGACTGAGGGCGACTACGGTAGCTACTTCTGTAGGTTGATGAATTGTGTGCGGCATTAGCGCACGGGCATCGGTCTCTGCTTGACGTCTTACGAGGAAATGGAACCGATTGACATCGGACGAGTCGATCTCAGACTGGAGTTGCGACAATCCGAGTTGGCGAATCCATGGACTCGCCTCGTAATTTGCAGCAAGCTGTGTAAAAAGCACTGGGTATCTAGTAAATGCACGAGAATGAAGGTAAATGAATGTTCTTGCGTTGTACATTTACAGTACCATAATCTTAGGGGGAAAAGTGGTTGAATACCTCAAATTATATAAGATTGAAAAAGATTATAAAACTCCTAATAAATTTTATACTCGGCCCCATTGTTTCATTCAAATTTCCCTGAATGACTCTGTGGAAACGTGTTCTCTTTATCAACAGGAGCGCCCAATCTATGCCTTCCGGGATGCACTTCGGTTAAATCGCAAGGATTTGATTATAGAGACTATGAAACCAGTTCATAGAAAACATATGAATGCAAGTTAGACCATTTTGCATTATGCTCATAACTATGTCCAATGATCAATAAAATTAGAATCCAAAGAATATCCGCTTAAGCATTTCCTAACGTATTCAACAGATGAACATGACCTTCTTCAATGCCACCTTATAGATACTGAATGCTCATTTGGTATGTCGCCTTATACAAGATTTCGTCCACTGGCGACTGACTCCAATCTCATCTAAAAGAGTAATCCGGTGAAGCACAGCCGAAGAAGAAAAGACTGTTCCCATCGCGTGAACGTTTGGAGTAAACCGGTAGTTTAGGCCATCTAGGAGAATCAAAACCTTCAGTTTCAAACCTTCCAGGAGGAGACATGCGGATGACCACCAGGAATTTTAGGGGCAGCTACGATCATCGGCTCGATTCGACGACGAGTGAGTTACACCATAGCTTTGTGATTCGGGTTGCGGATTTATTTTGAGAATAACCTATTGTTCTTTTTCATTTTGACTTCCTTGTATTGAATGCACAATGATACAACCTTCACGAAGGGTGAAGCGGTCAATCAAAGGGCTGCGAGTTCTCTAGAGCACAGAATAACTGCAACAAATCGAGGATAGGTAAAAGTAACAGGTTGTTAAAACTGAAGAGTACAAAAGATTTGGGAAGAAACGAAGCACTCACTTCGTAAGAATTGAAGAATTAGTTGCGACAAATTGGCGCATCGCGGACAGTCTGTCGGCCAATGGACCATGACGGGTGCGGCTTATCCAACCATTTTGAATTTCGAGGTCCGACGTGGCTAGATTCAAAAAGAACCATAGAATGGCGGACGTATTAATAGGCTGATCTACCACTCCACAGTTTTCTGTCAGACGTAATAGTTTGATCGATGCAGAGCGCATTGATTGCCAATTGAATTCAGTGCTTATCAATCAAGCAAGAGGTCATGTATATTTAAAAGGTACGAAGATCAAAAAACAAAAAATAAATTAAAACTAGTAACCTGAATGTTCCTAGTCGTTCGCTTCAGGATGTACACAAAGTAACCGTAGATAACAACACCCCATTTAATAAATGGTTTGACAAATTAAATAAACGAGGGTCGGTGTAAGAAGCCCAATTAGTAAGAAAAAAATAGGTGCATATAATGAGTGAGGCCATATGTGAGCGGGTTTGTTGCAGAAAACGTGCAAATAGCGAGGGTGAACGACTCTATGAGGAAATCGTCAAAGAGAGACCTCAAAACAGAATCGAATTATCCGTAACTCTATTTTATGGTGAACGTTGTATCAGAGAAAGAAAATTCCCCAATATGGCAATGATCATTAAGTTAGCAGTTAACGGGTTGTTGAACACGCCCTACCAGCTGATCCACGAGGCCACACAGTGGATATTGATCCCACACTTGGATCAACCGTCCGATATTTGTACGTAATAGGAATTCACCAGTTTCACTGATGGATTCCACACGCCTATGTTTATAGCAGATTGATTCAAATGTGAAAAGTTCGGTTCCGTCGATGTAGCCCCGTAGCTCAGCTGGTGGAACGTGCCTGTGTTAAAAGTGCAACCGGAATCTGTATTTGGGTTCCCATTCCACAGAGGCTACTGATCCTTCAACAATTTAAACATATACAGTCTGCTGACTAGAGTAAAACCAAATATAAAGATTAGATGAAAGCCTGAGTCTTAGAGGAAGGTGGAGCAGTGGTTCAGTCGCTGTCACCGGCGTGCTGTGAACCTTAAGGTGCGAGCCCCGCCACCGCCACCCGACTTTGGTGGCAGGCAGCTCTGCTGTCGACCGGTTCAATACCACGCCTCACATATAGGGGCCTTATGTGGTTCGCCACTCCAAGTCCTGGGGCTTAGGTTGCCTGTTTCCACCATGGAACAGCAGGTCCTCGTGACTATGGGGTTCGCCCCGTCTGCTGTTCATCAGATGTGGGTGTGTAATAAAAACAATTAATTTATCGTTACAATAAGTAATAGCAAGTAATAGAATAGTGCACATATCTGCTTGACTAGTTCAGTATAGAAAGTATAACTTACAATGACCTTGAAAGTCTTCCAGAAGCAAACTTCCTTGACCAGAACGCAGTCGGTGTATCAGGAATGAAGGGGATAGTAACAAGCGAACAACTACATCGAGTTGACCGGCCTGGAACTGTGGACGTCATAAATAATTTCGGGAAAAGAAAGGGTGTCCGGGTGAGTAAATTGTGAAAAAGAAGGGGAGGATCTGTTGAAGGCAGCATCTATTACCCTCTTATGTTTGCATGAAAACGAAGAAGTACAATCCACAAACTATTAGCAAAGATTTTAAATATTATCAAAGGACAAGCGACTTTTAGTTATGGCATAGTGAGCACAAGTTTTACTCCACTGTTTTATGTACGATGTATAGTTCGGTTGAAATGCAGTTTTGTACAAATCGATGAAAATGTACAAACACTAGATGGACTATCAGGTGAGGAAGTATATTTCATTTATGCTTGTACTCAATGTATCGCCTACAGGTAATAGAGCGCAGGGGAATATTCAACAATGCTGACAAAACTGAATGTTTTCCATCATTTCTCACCTTAGCTCCCATTATTCAGGTAGATAGCATCTTGACTTATCGCGATGGGTAGAAGCAATGAGGGAATGAAGGTAACTTTGAAATATGTGCTTCAGATGTGAAAGACGCAGCTGTTCTTTCAAGTTTTACAATTCACTCGACCAAGAGAAGGAATAAGAACGTTAAACGGTGTGCATCCACGGCTGCAGATAGACACCGGAATGGTAGTGGTTCAGAAGTTTGGTTCTTGTGATCAGCACGCTTGGGACCCTGTGGTCCAAGAATCGAACCTCTTCACCGTCACCCAACCTTGGCCGTAGGCAGATTTGCTAACTTTGAGAAAGGCTTACTCTGTCGGGTTTGTATCTCCGTGGAGGTACGTCGTGTACATGCTCTAAATCAAGGTGAAAGTGGCGAGTTTGGATTGTTGATCGAGAACAGACTGAAGAAATTAACGTGTACGTGAACTGCCCAGTATGGAGTAGACCAAGCAGGACGGATAATTACACACATTACCTCACACGACAAACACCGTGCTTGATAACAGAGCTTTGTCTCTCTGTCTCTCACTCCATTTTATTAAACAAAGTGTGAAAGACACTAAAAGGGAAAAACCTCATCGGCAAACAGCATACTGTAAAAAGGAGCGTTGGGGAAATTCACGTAAGATACAATTTACTGAGTGCTAGTGTAGCTGTGTTCGGTATGCGTTTCGTACCTTCAAAGTGTAAAATGCTGTTGCAAGATTGGCTTGGTTCAGTCTCACACCTCATCCTAACTGGGGAAGTAGTAGAGGAA
>UZAN01059804.1:0-11041 GCA_900618425.1 Echinostoma caproni
TTTCACATTGTCGCTCTCCTCTAGATTTTTTTCTCGATGCATGCACCCTTAACCCAGCGGCACGATATCGAAGCCAGTTCCCATTCCCGTCAACATCCCTTTCAGCTCGTGCAAGTTTTTCTTTTCTAAATCTCTACCCTCTGGGAACTAGTCGACTAAGTGGGAACATCTTCATGCTGTACTATCTCTTCAAGTGAGACGGAACTGATGACTCTTGCTCTTGAACTAGAATGGATAATCTTTGTGGGCACAGAATCACACTCTTTATCCATGTGCACATACTCTTACTCTCACATAGATCAACGAGTGACGCATAGCTAAAAACGAATTTGGATAATTCCAAATTCGGAAGATCTAACTAAATTTCCCCGATACTGCAATAATAAATCTTGAAATAAAAAGTGCAAAGTGTAAAATCCTCAAAGCCATCCCAGAAAAGCTCGAGATGAAGAGCCAAGTGTACCGCTCTAATTAGTGCTCTCTTTCACGAATCTGCCAAACCTGCTATTGGTGACTTCGATTCTTAACAAAATCAACTTCATCAGTTTCGTCAAAATCGAATCTCCAAGAAATCGACCAGTAGCTATCGCATCTTCTAACCACCGCTGACAAACATCGGACTATTGATTCTGAGTCATTTAAAGTATTTATATCCGCCTCGGAGCTAATTTGCATCAGGGCGAAGAATAAGATCTGCATTCTCAAAACGAGCCTCAATAACTATCAGGAGAAGCCTAATCTGCCCCTGAGAATTCTCACAGTATGAATCAGACATAGATTGAGACCAGTCGCGACCGGGTGAAAGTGTTGACATTTTCCCGATGGTAGTGGATATGTGGGTGTCAGAGTAAGATGACCCGGTTTAGGGCTATTTTTCCATCGCCTCTCACATAACCCCATTCCAGATAAATGTCTAGACAGTGAGCAACTCCATAAATACCACACGTTTTCTTTCTTATTCGGTCACATTTTGGCTGGTGATACCAATAGAGGATCGCACCGTTTTCAAATGTCTTTTTACTGGAGTCGTTGGGATACGCATGGTAAGACCAGGTTCTCTGATGTTTTCGCGAGACACAAAACTAACGTATCTACTTTGTTTCTGGTTTTGCGTTTCTCGTTCATTATCCTTTCTATGAACGTCCTCTTCAATTGTTAGGGCTGACCGATGAGCTCATTTAGCANTGGCTCATATTCGCAGGTTTCGTGTTCATGCGGGGTGAGTTGATCAGTCTGCGCCTCGATGAAAATCATCACCCTAAGTTCTTGTTCTGATTTTACTATTCTGGGACGACAAGTATCAGACAGTTTTACATCCGAATCACTAACTACGGCACACACTTCTAGAGCCAACAGGATTAACAAAAGTAGATATGAGAAAATTGGAAAACCTCACATTCCCCAGCGATCGGCCGAGTTACTTTTGGTTTGATCTCCTCCATCTGTTCTTTATAGATTAGTCGTGAAAAGAACTCCGCCAAATTCAGCATCGTCCGGGCTGTTCTAAATGCTTTTAAATCACGAAATGTGCCCATTGATTAGGAACATACAATATAGACAAAAACGTGTCCTTGAGTTGTTCTCATATCGCCTTGAGTTTTTTATCCAAATTGCTTGTTTATTTGATTTTATAATACAGCCGTACTGTACAACTTTGCTCAATTTATAGCAGACAGAGAGGTGGGTTAATCAGGACTATCTCCTTTTGGACACAAAATTGTATTCTCAGAGAGATATTACTTAAATATTCCAACCTGATGCCAACTCACCTCAAGGTCAAGGGGTTTCGATTGGAGAAAACGGTAACTTTTTTGCTTTTATCTGCAGCAATCGTCGTTTCACCCAATGAGCTGTAGAAGACAGACAATACCTCAAGAGTGTGGGGGGAAAGTTATAACCAAAGCTGTTGAAGGACTTTATCATCCAGCACCCATTTGCCAGAGAGTTGTCTCATGCTTTGAAACAACTGGGACGGTCGCCGATTTCGAGGTCATTGCATTTACTTAACGTTCGTTTGACAGAGCTGCGCGGATCATTAACGCTAATTTGATTTGCGTGTCTTAATCATTCCCTCCTGTGCCAATTGTGAACTGTAATATATGCTCCGCAATGTCTGTTGGTAAATAAGTGACTGCGCACGAGTACATAACCGTTTGGTAACGGATGTGGTGTCTACTAAAATGAGTGTACTTATGGATCTGTCAAAATCACTCAGTAATAAAACAAGCTGTATGATAATGTCGCATGAAATAGATAAGTAAGGTACAACAGGCTTGCATTTATATGTATCTCTCCTGGTTGAATACAATCATGAGGCAGCGGTTCCCTTTCTCCGTCGAAGTTTTGCATTTCATCCAAATTGAACAGAAGTAATATACCCCAGTTCCGTCGAAAGTCCACCACCCTTGCTGCACTCGGCAGCCCGGCAAATGTTTTCTCAATTATCTTCCAAACAAGATAAACAAGTGCCCACGATGCGATGTTACCTTAAACTTATATCCCAGAAACGCCGACAGATCGTGTTCCGTAGGTCACTCTCATCGGTGCAATCCTCGTAAATGTGAACGGGTAAGATGAGTATGTGTGTAACGTGATGATTCTTGGGTAGTAAAACGTAATATTTGGCATCTTCGACAAACTGAGTATGAGTTATCCTAATGATTGCTCCCAGAAAGCCGTCTATCAATATCTGGCACAGCTTGTAGATATAGCTGTGATGTGGTGACTATCTGTTAAAACTAACCCCCACATTGTTCATTCACTAAATATATATATATATATAAGGGGAGAAGCTTGTTATTGAACCATACAAGTAATATAATCTGATGTTTCAATTCTTCGGGGACAATGGGTCCGATGTTTAGGGGGTCGTCCGAACGGGGTCCTATCATGATGGTCATTTGACGTTTCAACCTTGTCCATCAGAACAATCTCCGTCGGTAACGCACTTCCGTTTGAGACCCGGAGACGTAATGAACGTTTATTCCCGGGAAGGGTTCTGAGTGCCGGGTGGTAATAAGATATCCATCTAGTTATCTTGAATTCGTCCATAAACAGCGGCATTGATTGAACATCAATTTGTCGTAATGTTTCTTTAATATTAGCAGATGACCCAGAAAATGGTAGGTGTGAAAGTTTTGCACCACGCAGGCATCAACAAAATAATGGAAATCTATCGCGTTCTGCTACGCGATGGCTCCCGCATTTTCCTTATATTCCGCCTCCTCCTCCAGTTTTCCAAACAATTAAAAACAACTAATTTCTAATACCAACATTCAGTTACGCAAACTCAGGCAATTCCGAACCCCACAATCAGTCCTGTCATCTTTCGTTCATCAATGCGTTTTACCCATTTTACTTTATTGCTCTCCTGTGTGCTTCCCGGTCTTTTAAAACACGACTTCAAAACAATTCGCCGCGGTTTGGTGATAATCAGTCGTGCATCACCAATCCCAATTGATTTATTAATCACAGATCTCACTGATGGTCATATCAAATCACACAAGATTCTAGACGACCCTCTCCATCCACTACACTCTGGTCTATCATCTTGTCGTTCCCATCCGTTCACACGCTCCTCATTTTGACAGCTACCCTCTCGCATTAGCATTAATAAAAATTCCCCTGTATCCTACCTGGCCCGACTACTCACCAAAAAGGAACAGGTCTCAAATGAACTACGTCAAATGCTTTGTACATGGAGCATATGTCACCGATCATGTTTACCTTTTGTTTTGATTATTTTTATTTCATTCTGCGCGACGAACAATGTACGTTTTTAACTGAAATGTAAGCATATATGCTTAAAAAAGTCACAAATACAATGCAATACAATACAGTTATTTTGTGAACAAAATGCTCAACAATTTTTATGTCCACCATAGACATAAATTGTCCAAATTTCCTGACCAAACGATACCAATTTGATCTTGCTCTATCTGACAGTCATGTTCCATCCTTAAAGTTGGCTTTAAAAACCTAGTTCAATTTTATTAGATTTACCGGCAGAAAACAAAATGAATATTTCATCTGGTAAACCCTCAGCTCCTTCACCTTCATGATTAATTACATATTCCGTTGCTGCGGTCTTTTCTAATGGTGAATTTTAACTCGACTTTGATGACCAAAACTTGATTAACCGGAGTTTATTCCTTGGATGCAACGGTATTGTGTGATTATGAATCTTTTGTGAGGAGGTGGAGTTTTGAGCTATGCAAAGGAATTTTCTTCATATCATGCTTTCAGTAGCCCATTCTCAATGGTACTAATGAATCCGCCCGGTGACCTTTTGAAACCTCGTCAAGAGCCATTGCTTGGTTGAGTCTATACACCGCCTAGAGAATATGCCAATAGCTTTCTGCCTATAAGTAATGCTTTAAATTTATTAAGCAATACTGGTCCCAAGTTAATCGCTGATGATTTGAATGCAAGTGAAATATGCTGCACTACACGCGACACTTGAGGATATTTTTGAATGTAATTCAATTTGAAGGTTGAACTCAGCAAGCCTTGACCCCAACATGACGTGGCAATACTTTAGACCTACTACTACTACTGGTCGATTGTGATGTACTGAAATATTTTTTTTGATCAAATGGAGTTTCATCATATTTATTACTTGTTTTAATGCTTTATGTGTGGACAACAATTTATATCTTGTCTACTTTAATGTGAGTAGTTTCTAGGCTGCATAACTGTCAATTAAACATGCGTGACCTTGGTTGCCAAGATTGAATGATCTAAACATGAAAAACGCAAACTTTATGATGTATGAAAACGCAATATATTCCAATAGGAATAAATCAAGAATTATCCCAAATTATTTTCATAAACCCTTGCCACCTCGGATGTTTGCTATGAGGCATTTTTTATCCGACATATAATCCATTACAGCAACTCTATTGAAAAACCAACTGAAAATGTTTCACAATTCGGGGAAATAACAATAAATGAAGTTTCTTAATAATACTCTGTGTTTGATATCTAACTCACTGAATTCGAGAAATACCATTTAAATCAAAGTGAACCTTGAAATCAAGGTCATTTTTGTGCACAGCTTTGGATGTTTGTATTGTTGTCGCTTTAATGAAGCAAGCAGCGCCCAATGCTTTAACGTTAACAAAAACACAATTTACAGGATAATCCATAAAACACCACATCCATAACCGCCTGCGGAGGTTGTAAACAGAGTACATTTAAACAGGAGAACGATCTGCTTCGTATTACTCTGAAAAAACATTGCCGAAAAACGTTGTCGTCTATTCAATGGGAAGATCTTCTCAGACATGCATATTCCGTTTTGCAAAGAGGAATGAAAAAATTTAAGGTACGTTAGGTTTCAGCTGATGTAAAGCCAGCATTGAACGCGTATCAAAGGCAGGCGCATATTGATTTTGCTCGAGAATTCAAATCTCGTCTTGCGTCATTTTGGCGATCGGTTTATTTCGCCGACGAGTGTATGGTGTGCGCCGAGCCTTGGAAGGCTCACAATAAAGTCATTTGTGGTGAGAATTTCGCAAAAATATTATTCCACCAAATGAAAGAGTGTCCCACCCGTCGAGATCACTAATTTGGGCAGGAATAAAACATGGTCAGCCTTGTCGGTGGACATCAGTCAAAGGAACCATGGATGGTGGGAAATATGTATCAGTAATTACGACAATGTTTCCAGAATTTTATGAAAAACAATTGTCTGAAAAAGTTATTGTTTTTCAGGATAACGCTCCGTGTCATGTTTCACGAGAAGTTAGTAAATTGATTTAGTTAAGGAGTCTGGTTAACTTATTATTTGTTTTTAGACTTCAGAAAAGATGCGTGACCCCAAGGTTCAGTTCATGCAACTCCCCCTAAAAGCCCGGATCTCTTCGTGATTGAAAATCTGTTTTCTGTTTTATCGTTATCAATGTTAATTTGTTGTAAGTAAAATCTGTTCTATTCCCTTAAATTACCTCCTAACTCGTCTTGCTGTAAGTCAACCACTACTGATGAAATGGAAATATCCTGTACATTCTGAGTTATTCCATCTGCTGAGTATAAAGGAATCAGGAAAATCAATGCTATAAAGACTAACCAAGGCTTGTTTATTATTATTCGGAAAAAAAATTACTCTAGTATAAATACTGTTGCCTATACGAACACACAAGTGTTTCACAGGGACCTGTTGCTTCAGATTTGATTAGGCCTGTAAATTATGTTAGGGCTAACGCAAACCTCTACATGGGTTCACAGAAGCCTAAATGGGTAGGAAAATGATAATATTCAGTTTCCTTTTTCTTTTACCTTGACAGTCCCTATTAATCAGAACTTGACAGACAATTTCACCTTCCTCGCTGGAACGCATCAGCTTCTCTAATTCGATCTCAAACCTGGAAAACGTTTTGTGTCTGAAAATGCTAAACTCACAGTAAATCGTATCTATTACATTTCTCAACTTTGTCTGTATTAAGTTACTCCGAAACAATATACCCTATTTGAAACAACACTTAATACTATTGATAAACCTCAGTTCAAGTTCACGATCTCAAAAGTAAATTTCTTGGAACAAGAGGTTTTTTAAATGTTCTTACAGCTCAATGAGCAATACAGAGACTAATTATTTTGCCTACGTTTATCATGAAAAGTAAAAGACTCGACTGACTTTGAGCCATCCCAAAAATTCCTAGTTATTAGCTAAATTGATGGAAATGTGGAACAGTTCATAAAACTCTTCGATTTATGCGCTTGTTTAAGGAGACTTCTGTCAAAACCAAAGAAGAGAACGATGCAGAGACAAGATCAGTGGTACCCACAAAACAAACTGCAAGAAGAGCTCAAAACACTATATCGGACAAACTGGGAGAAAACTATAATCAAGGATCCGTGAACACCAAGCAGCAGTCAGGAGACATGACCCAATTTCTTTGACTTCCCTCCACGGAGGGCAAGAAGGATATCAGTTTGACTTCGCTTCAGTAAAAATTATTGACTTAGTCCGATCGGAACAGGCAAGAGAATTTCTGGAGCTTGGCACTCTTCAACCAACTCAATCAACAGGCACATTTAAATGTATCACACATACACTTCATTGCAACTTAAGGATCAAATGACGCAACAAAAAGGGTCACGCCGGGACCTGAGAACGGGCAGAAACCACAATCAAGACGAATGGACAACCACCTCCCCTATCCAGCTTCACCCCCGTGCACCAGTTTAACGGCGAATCGAGTCGAACACAATGAGAACAAGGAACAAAATTGGACCGTGGAGAAGAACACATGTAAACAAATGGATACTAGCAGAAGATTTTCACTTCACAAGCACTGATGATGCCACCTCGGCTGGTGACGAAGCGTTTGCAAACAAATTGTCAGGCTCGGCGAACAGGTGAAATGGAATTCAGTTCACCCGAGCTACGAGAACCGATTTTCAATATTTTGTTATTTAGCTGATATAGTTGAGGGACAACCTTTCGCACATCTCTGTTCACTACGCTACACTGCGGGAGCCCGCAGTACGTTAGAAATGAAATATCATAATGCGAGTCTAAGTTATTTATGGAAAAACATGAATAAAGAACCTATTCGTGGATTTCTCCATTTTTTGTACAATCATCGTCGCTACAGCAGCTCCCCCCTAGAGAGCAAGCAAAAGCTTTTGATACTGGATTGCATCCAGAAGTCATTTTGGCAAACAAGCTCGTTTTCGGTGCCTCATTTACTAGCCAAATACAGCACTCTTTTATAGGTCACAAAATCATATAGTTCAAGGAAACAGAACACGCGTAAGTAATGTCTGTGTTTGTATGCGTGTGTGTGGATAAATGGGATAATACCGTCAGGGGTGTATGTGAGTTCGAATCATTCTGCAAATGTCATTAGTACTGTCGAATGAATCAAATGCATTTGATTCCTTCCCTTCAATTCCTATCCTCATGCCTACACCATCAGGCAGCATTTGTTCCACAGACCGCCTCTCCGTATTTTCCCGCACTGTTGTCGTACGTCCAATCCTTCCGAGACCAGTTTTACCATTACCTCCAGTTCTGGTGACATGCATTTTCAATCCATCCTCCACCTTCCATAAATTCGTCGGTGACCTTATTCGGTTTGTGTTCCTTTCACACTGTGTTTTCGTTCCGATCCCCAACATTTTTATTGTCTACCTATGTACTTACACTGTTATTGTACATATGCTCGCTCTGATCATTTGATCATACCTTGTGCATGTCTCACGGGCTCCGTAAAATATACATCTATTATTATTACATCTATTAATATTATTAACTCAGAACAAGTTAGCCGGAATTGCATACCGCATTACTGGAAACAAATCTCAAATCACCTCTCCCGATGCGATAGCAGAACTTAGCAGTCTTTTCGCCAAATCCATGACTACGGATACTAGCATGAATACTCCTGACGTTCCACCTTACACTGAACACACTCTCTCTAGTCTGGATTTTACCCTTAATGAAGTGACTCACCTATTTGCGAAGGTCAAATCATATTCACGTCCTAGGCATGATGGTCTTCCACTGTCACTGCTTTCTTACGGTGTCATACAGAGAAGCGTACTTGGTCCCCTACTGTTCCTACTCTACATTAATGATGTATCTTTAGTAATCCACCATAGTGATTGTAACGGCAATCCGAACAACGTTGAATACGAATCGCAACGTCTCCACTTCGACTGACCAAATTTCCAGCACGTGGGAAAACAGTTGAACGATAGTATAAATTTCTTTGTTATTATAGCCGTACATCAATACATATTTGCAACTTACGAAACCGTCGTAGGTCCCAGTTACAGAACGACAAACAACTGAGAAAATCACGGAGCGAGACAGCAAAGATACCAATTGAGTGACGATGAGGCCGGTTAAAACAACTGTTAAATGTTCAGTTCATAAAAGAGAAAGAAGAGGTGAGAAAAGGAAGGTAATGGAATTATAAACGTATTGCGTAAAAGAGCTTTCGAAAACCGTCACACCGGCCGCCAATCTCGCAGCGATTTCTTGTCGTTTTCTGCATATATTTGAAACGGAATGTTTCCAATTGACATTTGAATAATTCCATCACAGTGTTTCCTTTCTTTTTGCGGACGATATTCCGATAAATTACGAATTCCACCACCAAAACATTACCAATACGTTACAAAACATCAATAATGATCTTAAACGACTTGACGAATGATGCACTCTGTGGTCGACGGAATTCTTAGCATTAAAAAGCTGCTACACAACCTACGGATGTCTGGTCCCTCCCGAATCCATCATATTAAATCACGCACCTATTTAATCCAGCAGAAAGAGAATAGCGAGGAAGAAAGATTCATAATTTCAGAAGCGGAGCTGCAATCGAGCTGAAGGAGAGTACAGTAATTCAGGAAGAGATAACAGACGGCTTATAAATAAACTGTTTCAAATGTCGATACAGTTGGAAGGACTTCTGTGATCACGGAGCAATGGGCTTTGGGCCTCACCTTTAACGGACTGATTGGTTTTTATTTATATTATTGAGGCGATGTTCGCTTTTATGTGGGAATGACTACACGCTAGACACCCAATCTTAAAACACCTTTTAGGTGAGGCAGGGGGTGTGATCCTCAACCTGGTTCGGAATGCGGACGCATATAGTCTGAACGGTGGATACGACCGCGCCCAACAACCATTGCCGGAACCAAATTGTCCATTGAGGGTGTGGACCCCAAGCCTTCGGCAGGACCAAGCCAACCAAATCTGAAAGAAAAAGGCGAAACTCTGCAGTCCGGCTTAATACCCAGCTGAGAAGGGAAGAGAGGAACAGCATGTTACGAAAGAATATGTGGAAAGCTTAAGTGCCCGGAAGTATATATATATGTTTAAAAGAAAAGTGCGCACAAAATACGCAGGTCAAAAAGATACAGAGATGAAGAGAATCAGAGGGTTCAACCCAACAGGATGGATCTATAATGTCCGGAGTTAAGCTCCAGAAGTGTACTATGTATGACGAGAGGTTAAGTCAGGAGGCCATTTGTGATGAATCATCAATTGGATATATGGGATTAGGGTACAGGTTTGGTTGCGGAAAGATGACATTACTTTTATCAGGAATTCACCGAGTAGGATTGGTTCCACTTCTTGAGGTTTGAGACTCGGGAAGTGTATTGCGTATAAGGACAGTGGAATAAGCTGTTTCAGGATGTTAGGATTTAATAGTCTAGCCCGTTTTCAAACACTATGGATGTGATATGTTTGTTGTTAGGTTAAAGGATTTTGGGTACATTTCGATCGCGCGCCCTTTGACTGGCTGCGCTACAATCTCGCGTTATCACATCTCATCAAATTTGAAGGATGTTTTGTCATTATTTTGGCCTTTATTCGTCGATATACCAGATCGGAATTACATCTACTCAAACACTCTAACGGATTAACATCACGATTTGATTCAACCACGCTCAATTCTCTCGGATTTCGGACTTCACACAAAAAGCACAACCGGGCCGGATGGCAAGTTGCTCTTAACTGCACCCCTCCGTCAAAAATGTCCGTCCCATCACTACTGAGTACGAACATACGTTCATTGTTCACGAAAATCTCGGATTTATCACTTGTTCTCCGTTCCCGGATTCACGTTCATACTTGTCTGATTTGCATGCAAGAAACTTGACTGAACCCTCATGTTCATGACGCGTTAATGTCCATTGACGGATTTAACCCGTACCGACAGGACAGGAAATCATGTGGCAAGAAATCCAGTGGTGGTGTAGTTACCTACGTCAACACTTCGTGGTGTGGCAAGTCAGATGCCATTTACTCATACTCAACTAACGGTATTGATTGTTTGTCTCTTCAGTGTTACCCTAAATTCTCCCGACATAGAATTACCTTCATACCGAACCTATAAATTGCTCCGTTTTGTACGCAAAATACCATCTCGACATGTCGACATGTCGACTGACACTGTCTTGTAGACTGGAATGAACCATGGATAACAATACCCAGGTCCCTGACCTCCTCAGTCATTTCGACTGCTGTGGGCCCCGTACCGTTTATAGTCCTCGTCTCTGCGAGAGATCTCCCTAG
>UZAN01059806.1:0-11040 GCA_900618425.1 Echinostoma caproni
TATCAGGTTGAAGGATAAAATTGGGGTAATGAGACACCCGCTGTCAACGATGAAACCAGTTTACAGTCCTCAGTGTCTGACAGAAAATCGGGAAAGTACACCGAACGAATTCAGGGGACTGGTTATTACATAAAACGAATCCAACACAAATGTGCCCGTGTCCTGAATTACGCTCCGTTCCCATCTGTACTGTTCTCCCACACGCCGGACAAAGTCATTCAACCCTAATGATGTCCTACTTAAGAACTCGTAATTTTATTCCCACTAGAAATGCAACTGGGAGCTAAAATCATTGGCATCACCAGTTCTCGTACCCAAGTGGAAACCTGGGTTTCAGAGGAGGAAAAGAGCTTCATTCTGCTAGGTTCCGATTTTGGGGATACTTGCGTTGAAGCAGACTGACTGGGCATAGGCTGTGACGGGCCGTGATATCGGAAAAGTCGAGAGCAAACGTCAGCGACAAAACCAGGGTATGCTGGCTTCCAGGCTGGTAGCAAGATTTCCAAAACACGCAAGACCGCATAGTGCTGAATTTCACTATCATGCTGGGTATCAACCAGTGTGATTGGCCTCCTAAAACCAAGATCCCTGTAAGATAGAAACGAATTTGGAATTATAAGCCGTGAGCAGCAATCGCAGGCAAAACACGGAATCGTGCTGATAATCGTATGCCGTCACAGAGAAGCACGAAGCAGACCACATACGTGCAGGTTGGTTTATTAAAGGAAATCAACAGGATTAAATCATATGTACAAAGAATTGTCATTGGTTAAATGGATATTTACCAATCACCTGCTTGTATGTTCTTCGGCACACAGCTTCTATTTGAATAGGATGGCACCGGATTGATCGATACTATTGAACTACGGTTCGTTGTCTAGAAACTGTACCGCGAGATCCCCTTTTGGTTAGGGTTATATCAGAGTCGTGGACCACCACAATCAACTTAATTCGCGGGACGTCTGGCACTTCATTGTGTATATAACTGAAGTGTGAACCACTGTGAGAAGGATCGATACAAAATTCAACTCCCGGTTACTGCAAATTTCCAAGTGAGAGCTCGGTATCTGTAGTCTGCATATTCCATTAACATCGATCGACCGCCTGAACCGGGTAGGTCGAAGTGAGAACAGGATGTGTGTAGTATTCGGATAAGGAATCGGAAATGAATAATGAGAACTAGGAGTCGGATTGAAAACCCACTGATTCGTGCAAAGTCGGATAGAACCAAGACGAGCCGTGGATACGGTTAATTTTAGTCGGAAAATCATGCAAATAAATGTCACAAGTATCCAACAATCATTGGTCATTTGTTCAATGTCCAGTCGACAAGGATATGGTTCGTTTGACTGGCTTCTTGCATTCAGCCAATCCGGTTGGTGCCACTTGAGACCACAGGATTCGTCGGTAAATCCGTTTCCTGATTGGTTACTTGGAAGCTGTACTGTGAAGCGTCACAGATATTTCATTGCGAGTGTGGATTCCACTCTCTGGATGTTCGATCATCCACCAATGGACTCAAGCTAACGGGGATGCTACAATTGTCCGGTGAGCTTTGTCGACCGTTACAGATACAAATCTACCATCAGTAGTATATTTTGCTCTATTTAGTAAATTTTACGAGCAGATCAGTTCAAACGCACTGAATCATGCCGGCATATCATAATTTCGAACTTGATGATAATATATTGCTCAACTTATATTGTGTAAAAAGAGTTATACCTTCTTCACTCCATTTCGTTCAATGATCACATGTTTTCCCATGTGCAGGCTTTTACAACGAGGAATCGCAAACCGTTCAAAAAAGACTGGCGTCAGATCTCCAAGATCGTAAACTTCGTGACCCAAATCTTACAGTGAAGTCCTTGTTTCTTCAGTGTCCGTTGCTATCGCTTATTCCGGTGTGAAGTTCCCCTGCTATTTCGGAGAGGACACGTGTTGTTAGCCTGTACGATGATCAGCCCCCTCCCCCTGGCTATGTAAGTCATCAAAATTAACGGGGTGTGGTGGTGTTATAGTGAAGTACGAATCACTGAAAACGAGCTTGTTCGCCACTCTCTGTCCTATCTGAAACGAGCAGATGTTTTAAACCTCTTTTCCTCTCGAACACATTCCGATTCGCATATTTGTTTAGCCACCTATCTGTCACTTGTCATCGTCTCAATCCTTATTTATAATCGATCACCCGACATCTCGTGTCGTGCTGACCAGGAATGACTCCACTTCTTTGAACGCCTAACAAATTTGTATGTTCTTACCCGTCCCACACCCTCTCACCCTAGCTCTCGTGACCGCCGTCCCTGACCCTGATATAGTGCGACTCGTCCTGACCTGTAAGTGTCTTATCGATTAGTTCAGTCCAATTCGAATTGGTCCTGCTGTCTCACTCATGTGCGTACGTGCGCTCTGACTTGATTTCAAGTTGCACTTGTTCGCCTGAGGGAGTGGTGCGCTCCGTTGTTTGCACTTTTGTTTCTCTATTGCCATTAGTCAGTTCATCGGTTCGGACATATCCCCGCCACCATTTGAGGTGTATTGTTCATGCAAGTGAGAAGCCTCCTTGCAGTGGGCATTCACACAGTGGAGCTTTGATGAAACCTCCTCATACTTAAGAATGAGTGGCCGACTGTAAGGGAATCAAAATCTCGAAGGGGAAATTGTTAGACCTAGAGTCTTGTCATACCTAGGCTCCGGCAAATAACGCAATTAGGAGAGTGCCGCCGGATCAAAGGGTGAAAAACACCAACCCCGGGAGCACCACAGTTGCCCACTAGACCCATACTAGTGGAATTTGATAGGCTTCAAAATAAGTATCTGCTTCTATCCAGAGCGGAATTAAAGGAGCGCCACAAAAGGGCGATTCAAACTCTTCCCTGATGAACTCAAGCTCGGGGAATGAAGAAAAGAACACCTGTTGACAAAATATTGAAAATCGATTCTCGTAGCTCGGGTGAACTGAATTCCACTTCCCCTGTTCGCCGAGTTTGGAAATTTGTTTGCAAACGTTTCATCACCAGCCGAGGTGACATCATCAGTGCTTGTGAAGTGGCGCCTCAGTCGGAAAAACGTGTTGGAGGAGTAACTGATTCAACTTAATGGGCCTCCAANTTAGGTCCTTGTCAGAACTAAAGCCTTCGATTGAGAATCCTAATCGTTCGCTCGTTCGCTCCCTGGAAGTACCCGTTCATAAGGCTCCAATGAACATGCAAACTGAAAATAATTTCATGATTCATCGGTAGTCGCGCACGAGAATCAGGACCGTGCTACCCATTAGCATCGAGGGGGTGGGTAATGATTAATAATCTACTGCTCAGACATCAAAATCTTTGCTTAATTCATTGTCTTCTATGTCCAATCCTCTCCCTTTACCTCTTCTTCTTATTCGTAACATCCTATCAACCAAATTGTGCACCACTCACTAAAGGTCGTTGCACTGTAAGTAGTTTACGAGTAAATAAAGTGCAGATGCCGAAGCCTCGTCAACCTCTCAATCTGGGGGGCTTTTGACGTAAGGACTCTGGTGCAGGTGGTGTGGTGCAGGCGTGACTGGCGCATACAACTAATCTTTCGGAAATTGATGTTTATTGCGCATGTGAGACGCGAATTCAGGATCCTGTTACGAGAAGCTACTCACATTTGTGAGTGGTAGGTTTGGATTGCGCAAAGAGATATGATTTTCTGGTTCTCACAACGGTGAAAAATGAACAAGACCTCTTAGAGCGAATTACTGTGCTCAAAGTTATAACTACAGAATATGTGCATCTACCCTTGGACCGTTTCATTAATTATCCTGCTTGCCTGCGGAATTTATGATGGCCTGTCCAAAATGAGGCATTTCTTTGTATGTGCGCCAATTTATCGATACCCATATCGTTGTTTGTAATAAATAGCTCTCCTCGTCCCGGCGTTGTCTTGTGAATGTATAACACCTGAATTATAAGCCACCTGCGTGTGTCGGGTTTTTCCTTGTGATATTTCCCTCGGATATCGGGAACGATGAAGCCCACTCACTGGGTTAGTGGGGTGTAAGAATCGTATTCAGCTGTAAAACTGAGGCCCAACTGATAGATTGGTTACTCGTCAGTGATCGTTTGTGCCCAATGAGGCTCCAGAGTTCAGTTAGTGTTCGGAAGGGCAGAAACACCTAAAAGTGTTTGTTCATCATTTCCGTACATGCACCAACCAATTGCAGTCCCACTTCACAAAAAGACGCATTTTGCGACAAACTCACCGAACTCTTTCGGTTGAGCCGCAGCTTTAGCATTATATTGTTGACAGGTGATCTTAACGCACAGATTATAAAAAGGAGCGCATCCGAAGCATGTGTGGGGGGAGGGGTTTCGCTTTTCCCGTCCAGCGAACAGATAACGGTGAACAACTACCTCAATTCTGCATGGATCATCGGTTGTTCCTATCTGGCAACAAATTTTGACACAGCTGTCCTCAGACGGTTACATGTTGTTCTAGTTCAAAGGGAAAGTTGACCCAAGTTGACTGTATGACTGTATGCTACCGCTTGCGTGGTTTAGTACAAAATTGCAGATCATATTGGACCACTGGCGTTGAGCCGGATCATGCACTACAGTTCTGATACGCTTCACACCTCGACTCATCGGTCATCGACGAAAACCACCTACTCAGTTGGCTCGTCATCGTCTGCGCTATCCATCTGTCTGCGCACGTTATGGGGAGAAGATGGAACAAGAACTAGTAGAACCACGACATGGTGGGGCAAACTAACAGAGGGATCAATTTAGGTTAGCGATGGACTCTAAGTCAAAGTTTCATAATGAGAACTACTTACAAGCTCGTGCTTCTCTTGTACACATATAATATTAACACGTTTGAATCGTTTCTCGGCGAGAACAAAATAGCTAAAGTAACACAGAGTTCCGGGTAGGACATAACAGATAATGTAGTCCCAAATAAAATTCCGTTCCTTTTAGTTGCGTAGTAATGTAAGGTCTGCCAGGATTCCATCGATTCTCTACTTGAAAGATTCAATAGTTGGTGTACTAACGACGTGAGATGGAAAGGTATTCCAAGTACTGCACATTCTGACTAGAAAAGATCGACGCCGGAATTCCATTTGACATTTTGTAATCAGTGACTCGAAATGATGTCCCCTAAGGTGTATTTTGGGCAACAACATTAGCAGCGGCCGATATGAATGGTTTGGGTTCTGCAGCATTTGATAAGCCAAAATTAAGTCTCCTCGAATTCGGTGATACTGAGCAGAATATAGTCCCAATGATCATAATCTCTCCCCATAGGTGAGGTAATGCAATCCCTTAATCACTTGGGTGGTAACCCTCTGTGGACGCTCCAGCATCTTACGATCACGTTGCAATCACGGACTCCAAGCTTGGATGATGTACGGTCGAATACACACTGATAGCAAACGTGGAACAGTGCTGATTCAAACCAACCAAGGACTCGCCCAAGCAGGCGGACCTTCTTCATAGCAGCGGGCGAAGCCCTGGTGCAATTGATCGAATGGCTTAACTACTCTTAAACATTTTTCCATAATATTTGTTTTCTCCTCCGGAATTCCATCTCCGACGTAGTTAGCAAGGTCGTTCTACGCAAAAAAGGCAGTTGGTAAAATTCCAAGAAGAGTTTTGCGTTGGCCTAAATAATTGGAAATTGTGGTCCTTACTTAAGACAAATTCAAAGTTTTACTATACTGATCCGTTTACCGAACCCCCTTAGAGATGTAAGGCACGTACCTTATGCGGGTCAAACGTTGGCCCAGTGTCATCATCGCTTGAATTGTTTCCATTCCGAATTTCTCACATCGTTCCACAACTGATTCTCCTGTGGTGATTCTCTACTAACACTTAAGCAGCATCGGCTTCAGAACTTATCCTCCTCCTATGCCAGCTAGAAAATCTCATGATCGATTGGGTTCATTTAACGATCGGTCGGATGGTGCAGCCGCAACAAGGGAGCTGGCGCTTGGCCAGCTAACCCAAGCGAGAAACCACACCTTGTTTACAGCCGCAAGTCTTAGGCAGGCCCAGGGAACTCCGACTGTACAGCAGGCATGTCATCACCACACGGATAGATTGCAAGTGACAACAGGAGCATCACAAAAAGTACAAGACAATGTGAAACGATGGAGCAATCGCACTGTCGTACTATCCATACAGCAACATGACATCTTAAATTTATATTCCGACATTTTAAATTGAAAAAGCTATAGTAAATCTTGTATCAGTTGCCGCTCTTTGCAGTCGTTCTGGTAACTTTCGGACTCCCTTGTATCGTTTAACTGTGGGACTCCATAGTTGAGGACGACTCTTATTTTCAGCCTCCAGCGTACTCTTCTTATTAGCCCTATGATTTATGCGCTTCGTCCAAGGTCTGTCAGGCAGGTTTCTTATCTTAGAGGGGCTATTCCCCAGGAGGTAACTAGAAAGAGAGCACAGAGCAGTTTGGGTTCCACCAGTATGAGCTGAGGACCGCTGATGTACAAAGCGCGTGAGGTACACAGGTTGTACTTTGATACCCATCTGGATACATAACCCATCTCAGTGGCTAAACTCTTCCGCTCGACGCTCCCTTGAGGTTTGTATCGCTGACTCGGGTACGTGCGTGCAAATGACTGTTGCGTGCATCTTTTTTCTCCATTATTAACGGTTTATTAGCTTGGTTGAGAGTTGGGGGATGAAGTTCTTTGTCTCTTGAACAGTGCTTGCGTAACTCATTGCTTGGGTACAATAATTCTCGTATCAGCTGGTTTACGGTTAATTGGTACTAGTTAGAGAATACCGACGAGATTTCGTCAATCGCTGGAGTAACCAGGGGAGCCAACGCAGGATGAGAGTAGTTCTAGCAGTTGGTGCGTGCTATTCGTGTTTTGACATCTTTTTCACACCCCGTTGAATCACATACACCCAAAATGTGTACAGTCAAAGATGGGCCACTTGTTGACATTATCCGGTGACCCATATTGATGCACTGAACGGTGAGATTAGAGAGAGTTGACAAAGGTCAAATGGAGCGAACTCAGTATGTGACTGGGTCAAGGCGTGCAGAACAATGACGCCAGACCTTTTGTGCGTATCGATCGAGGTGACGACAACGGGGATACGAACACGTACACGCGTGATGGGGAACGGCACAGGATTGAAATACACCCAGTATATCCGTAGCTGTCGTCAAAACAGACAAAGCGACGAATAAAGGCTCGTTGTACAGAGTGTTGAATTTTCTTCAAAACGGCGCCAAAATGAAGGGAATACGCGCAAAACCGATCACTTTTGCTAGCGCAAATATCACCGAGAATTCGGTTTCTACAACCGAGTGACAGAACAGTGTGATACTTGGAGTATATATCCACGAAATTCGTAGCACACGATGGAACACATAAAACAGAGTCGAATGAGTGTTGATTCGGTGTTGCAAGATGAGATTTGACAGAAAAAAAGTCAGTATAGCCGAGAACTCACAAACTGACCAACCGCACGATGGAAAAGAAACGATTGTGCAAATTGTGCTTGTGGGACCGAGTCGAGGACACTGGGGTCAGTAATCCTGATTGAACAAAAGTGAAAGATCCCTATGTGCAGAATCATTATAGGAACGGGTGATGTCTGCAACGGCAGTTCAAGAAAAATCTTTAAAAAAATCGCGAAAACTAGTGGACCAACATAGCTAGTGAAATGGAGGTAGCTTCTGGATCAGGGAATAATCAATGACTGTTTCACCTGATATGCAGCACAGGAGGTCGTCGTGTACCAGTGAGACCATCTGCGATAAGAGTGGGCAGAGCACTCACAATAAACATATATATATGTATATTTAACAGCAATTTTTAAACATACGGCACCAAAAATAACCATGGGTTAAAGAAAAATATGGGTACAGAGGTGGGGAAAACAAAACAGTCAACTTGAGGGAATAACAATTTTTTTGTTTGTTTGCTGCACGCAGTTTTGAGGGGTTTTTTGTTTATTTTTGCACACAGGAGAAGATGTACTCACATCACTGACTTCGGTTTGATGCCATATCCCGCAGTGTCAAAGACAATCTGAATGTTTGGGGCCCCAGCCGGGAGCCGGGAAACTCCAACGGAAGCCAGATCCAAGCACATCTGTGCCACGTAATAGCCTGTCCACCTCGCTGTTTCTTCCAGCCTGGACCAATGTCTGCGAATAGTGCATGGGGTGGTAGACGGTGCTCAGGCATTCGTAGGACGTAACCTAGCCACCTAAAACGATACTGTTAAATTATTTCGCCCAAAGGAAGACTATCTGATCCTAGCACCCTTCATCTGAAGTCATCGTTATCCACGCGATGTTCCCATCATACGTGGGCGATGTTGCGCAGACAACGGTTGTCGAAGACTGATACTCGTTGGACGTGATCTGCTCGGAGAGGCCAGGTTTCGCGACCATAGAGCAACACGGTGAGTACCGTTGCGCAATACACACGCCCTTTCAGTGAAAGGGGTATGTTCACCGGCGCCAGAGATGCCGCAGATAAGCAAACGTTCATCTAGCTTTGATCACGCGTTGAGGGATCTTCTTGCCCACACCTCCACCAGCCCTTATGCAACTCCCAAGATACTTAAAGCTTTCGACTACTTCAATACTTCACAATAAACAACAACGATCTGATTGCTAGGCAGAGTATTTCAGTGAACACTTCGATTGGCCTGTTGCCAATGCAGTTATTCCGGTGATGGCAGCAGAAACTCCATGGATGGTAATATGTGAGCCCCGAACAGAATTAGAAGCACGAAACTTTATTCAATCGGCTTCTCCTCATTCTTTTCAGGCTGGAGAGTGACTCTCGTCGACCCGACTGCTAGCCAACATCGCGGCATCTGGTCGTAGAAGCGTCTCTCGTTATCCTGGGGTGAATCGTTGATTGCTCCGGTCCTCAACAAGGGGTCACACAATGACTGTGCAAACCACCGCGGGATGAGTTCAGCTCCAATCATCACAAAAGTGTTGAATTCTGTGATACTTAGCCGCCTGACATCATCATCATCATCATCATAATAATACAATGATTGTGTTCGGTGTGATATCTGAGTTTACTTTGATACGAATATTTGGATAATTTTCCGCGTATGAAGCATTGCAGGTAATCCTCTAACGTCAAATAATATAATTGCCAAGCTCATTTTGAAGTGAACATGATTGATAAGTTCAACGGAACTCTCAAGGAGTACACGACTATGGATGGATATATTGGGACGGTTTCCCGTGTGATTCCTGTTCGTATGGCTCAACGTCATCAATCGATAATGCTAGGGGCCAGGATTGATACATGTGATTTTGAAATTTATTGTCCGTCGATCGATTGATTTATCTAATATCCGTGCCGGGTATGATTTTCCAAAAAAAAACATTGTTTACCTTATTCAAACTGTTCCTGATAGAGAATTGCACCCGTGGTCCTTCTAGCCACAGCAATTAGCTTGTCACGTCATACTATCGATCTGTCTTTTGCAATTTGTCTCGATCAGCAAACCAGATATGCACCATATCCGGCACTTATATTCGTTGGATCACATGGCCTTGGCACGGCTGATTCACCGGCTAGACTGTCCCCACTGGTCCCGTTTTCGGACAACAACAATACGACATGGCATTGACTAGCGGATCGACACGAGACGCGCGCATACGCAGGCGCGGTCGTGTCACCGGTCAAATTGAACCGATGGATTCGTAACTCGATTGTTGATTATCGGACAGACCGATGCAACAAGTATCGTCATCCTGCAGAAATTCCGTCATGCAAAATATATCACAAACACCAAAATGAATCTCGTAACCACAAATTTGTTCGATTTAAAGTAAGATAACATCTTTGACAAGGGAACTGTGACCAGTAAAGAGTGGTATGGGAGGGTCAGTAAATAAAGGAGAACTTCAATGACTGTTGCCATCTTCGATGAGTAATAACAATAAAAATAATGATGTTTTATTTCTTTTTTTACTATTCACCAAAGAATGCAATACTGTACAGTCGATCCTTAGAAGTGGTGCTGTCCGGGAAAGGTACAAATGAGGAACAGAACAAAACGGGAATTGGGAGGTGGCAAGTGTGCAACGCAAACGCATCAGTTTCCAAACCAGTTTTCGTCTTGTCAGGAGAACGAAAACTTAAGTCGTTAAGTACATTCATATTCTGAAGAAAATTCGCTAATCACGGTTTTGTTGCAACAGCATTCATGAAACATGTCCATAGCAGTTGACCCTAATGATTTTCAATATACCCACTCTGCTACTCACATGCAAATCGAGTCGGGTCGTTAGATTTTCGTTAGTTCTGTCGTGTACCCGATGCGATTGACTTATTTTCTAATCATTTTGGGGATGCCAATTTCAGCTGGTTTTCTTCACTGAAACTATACTTTTGAGAATTATAGGCAGTTTGGATAGGTCAGCCGTGAATCCGAGATCCTACATACACACAAGACTGTTTCTTGCATCCGTTTGGGAGTTATCCATGTAGCGCACGCACCGAATGCGTGAAGATTTGAACGCGTTCGCATCCTTTATTTGGCTAAAAATGCATTTTCTTGCATTGATAATATAACTCTGCGTTCGATCTATAAACACCTTTCCGCCTGATGGGTTTGCATCCCATCACCATCCACTTAGCAGTTATCTCGGCTCTTGGATGCCCTTCCATTGTTTTAATGGAAACTAACCTTAACAATCAGCTCTTGATGGGTATCGTGTCTGCGAAAACCAGTCTGTAATTCCTAAATCACCGCGGAAAACGAATCACGTCTATTGGTCGAATATAATAACCGTTCCCTTGAGTGTTTCTCTTCACACTGTAGACAAAAATGGCAGAACGTTTCAAAGAACTCGTTTTGCTAGATGATAGCAAATTCTTAGTCTGGCAAAGGACAATGTGCCAGATCATTTACGATTTCTCTTGTAATCCAGCTGACAACGAACTCCCAATATCGTTCTAAAAAAGAAACTGAAGAATTTCATCAATGTATCGGACTAACGGTGCGAGTGCGGTATGCTTGCACGTACGAACGATTTAAGATTCCAAACGGCAAAC
>UZAN01059809.1:937-11039 GCA_900618425.1 Echinostoma caproni
GTGTTCGCCTGTGGGGCAGTTCGATCGCTCAAACTTAAGTCTTCCAAGCGAGACTGGATTTCCGCCTCCAGTTGACCGGTGAAAGAAACGGGTGGATGCGCTCCACTAATGCGGCTACGATTCGGAGAACCGATACGATTTGAGNCACAAGGGTTCCGTGAACTGGTCCTAGACCGACAGGAAAGGTGGATAGGAGGGGATGGGGCAACGCGTCTTAGAAAAAGATTTCAAATGCTTGAAAAAACAATATGGGTCAGAGGGGATTGCAACAACGAAAATACGGAACTTTTAATTGAGCACCTATAGTTCTTTTGACGAAAGAACCGGATGTGTATTAATACTTCCATTATCCTACGTTAGACTGAATGGAAAAATATCCAAATTCAATGAGCAAAATCGGGATCAAATTGAACGATAATATCCCCAAAGCCATCGTGAAACGCACGCCCCCACATTTTATCTCCGTTGTATTCGCTTCAGATGGACAGACATACGCGTACGCACGCACGCGCACAACTGTCCGGGGACACATCAGTGATGTTTGACCTTGGCACGCCTATCTGAGCACACATCGCAGTGTACGCGGTTCTCTCGCGTTTGTTTATTCGCTCTGCCCGGTGAACTGATCTTACGATGACACGCTCTGGTTTGCTCGCGTGTGCACACACACACACACACACTTAAAAACTGAAACACAAGAAGAAGGGGGAAGAATGCAAAGCAATTGATCGACTTATTCATTTAATATAATGGCATAAGCAAGCCCGAGCACAATGGATGTCATTCGTATTGGAAAAACGATATTTTTTTCGGCGGCCCCCCGCCCCTCTTCAAAGCCCCAGTCCCTCAGAGGGGATCCGTTCTTGCTCTATTTGGTGCTCTCATGGATCATGTCTATTAGAGCATTTACTAGTGAGAGTCCCACTTACAGCTTTCTCATGTTGATGACATTTTTACTAAGTTGAAACAGCCAAAAGTGAATATCCGGAACCATAGCCAGTCAGATAATACATGGGCAGCAAGATCTGAAAGCCCTAACTCTAAACTTCCCAGAGGGGTACGAAATAGATTCTGGATCCTCTGGTCGTAATGGTTACCAGTTCGATTTGGTGACAGTGTGCTTGGTACCCTGGGAGTGTGTGGACGACATCTCAAAAGCGTAAGATCCGTCTGATGGAACAAACCCCCCCTCTCCAACAGAATGCGGTTTTCATACACTGTTTTATCGTCTTGCAAATAAAGTTTTGACTAATAAACGGTTACGATTGCAAATCCAGTGACACGCGAAGACTGATCGCATCGCGCATAAAAACGAATCACAGGTCGATTTTCAATTTCGCGCACCCCAGAAATACTTTGAACTGAACATCTAAATTACTGGGAGTTACCAAACAGTCATGATATGGATTCCCGTAATTTCGCGATCAGACTACTGGTCATGCTGAACACAGGTTTTGCACGATTATTCTCCAGCCTTCTTTCTTAGGCATACACAGCTCACGTTTGAAAAAACAAAGACGTTCGGTTAATCTCACTTCCCAGTTCGATGACCAGGATGCGAATTTGAAGAGCCGTCAAAGAAAGAACATAAAACGGACTCACCATAGCCTTGAATTTGCTTCCAATATTTCTCCTGAACAATCAACGTTTTCCGGATGGCCTTGCAACCCCTGTGACACAACAAAGCGAATGAAACAAAAGGTTGGGTGACAAATTCGGTTACAGGATAGAAATTACCTACTGGACTTTGCAAAAATACGGCATATTCCGATGGATAAATCAACGAAACTCCGTCTGTGAGGAGAAGGGCAGATGACTGACTGCATGTGGGAATAAAGTATACATGCACTCTGCAAATTAACCAGAGAAAAAAAACGTCGTCACAGGGTACTAGTTGCAGACATACACTTCGTTTGTCTAGTTCAGTCTCAGTGATGATTTGATAGGTGGTCCCAACTGTTGCATGTATTGTATCCATTAGACTAGGTGATTACAAATCAGTGTGCGCGTGTGTGCATCTGAGAAGGTGGATTTTGTGGCGAGGAATTCGGTTGCAAATGCGAGGAAATTCTAGAACGGATATTTCAGGCTTTTGTTTATGAGCACGAAAATATTGATCAGGCGATAAGATTAGTTCCAGGAGATTGCCATACACAAAAAGCAAGAATTCACATCTCCCGACCATTCAGTACACATGCGTTCCGTATTACTAGCTGTAGACTACGAAAATGAGAGGCTTAAGTTTGGCAAATCCTTATTCAATTAGATCCGAGAATTGACTCACTTTTCCGATGGAGCCAGGGCGAGCATCAGTCGGGGACAACAATCCCCGAGCAAACTTGCGACCGAATGACAAACGGCTTCAGCGGTGGCAGCCAACTGGTAACCACCTTCCAAAGCGAGGATCAGTCCGCCGGAAAAATTTGCGCGCCTTTCCTCTTGCTGACGTGCTCGAGTGACTCGGGTGGAAGAATCCGCGGAGGATTGACCACGGTCGGAAGAGGGGTTCAAAAATGCCACCGTGAGAAGCAAATGGGTCAAGTGAGCGAAGCATTCAACGGATAAATTTAGCCCGCCCTAAAGTTTGGACGCGAAAAGAGTAATGTAGTAGCTTGACCATCACAGATTACGAACAGAAAACGAAAAAAAAACGAACGAAATTATGGACTAGACAGTAGGAATTACTGGATTACAGGAGTTATGCAAATTTTGACAGAAGCTGGATTTGACATGACTTACAAATTATTGGTTCATGTGGGACTATATATATCTTGGTCTTTACAGGTCACCCATAGTAAATGCTTCAATACAACCATTTATATTTCCGATATGTCTGCATGAGGAGCGAGAGAGAGTTTTGCTCACTGATAGTGAGAGAAACCTAACTGGCCCCAACCTAGTGTTAGCAGGTTAATCGTTCCAAATTAAACAGTGCCACTCTCCCACCACAAACTGAAAATCACGGTTGGATTGCATTCATTTCCCACATGACCATGGTGGATAATCATAATAAAGTAATATATGATGATGAGAAGCACCCAGATCGCAATGATGATATTTGTTACACCGCACAGAAACAAATCCAACGTGAAAATGGACACCGTTTTGAATTTATTCACCGGGCGCTACTTGAAGAAATAACGATTTGACAAAACAGTGGATTTTTCCAGACGTACAGAAAGTGATGCGAAATCGGACTGGCAAATGAATGGGGACGGTCAAGTGAGCGCGATGCTCTTCATCATGAAAAATGACGGTCGCTGAAATTGATACACGGACGTGAGGAACACGGATGCATTCAGTGAATGAATCTTAAGGTTCTAGCAGTGACGACAAAACACACACGGTACAAATCCCACCAACGTGTGAGCTAGACTCTTCCGCCGGGGGTTCGGGAAGAGGTGTTCAATTATNTGGAACACCAGTGTTGTCCTAATACGAGCTATCAAGTGGATCCATGATTTTTAAGTTGGAAGATAGATTTACGTTATTTAGCGATAAATACGGACGTAACAAGACTAGCCATTTCAAGTCATCATGCCCTGACTCACGTTTGGACGAATAGAAAGACCAATTTAATAACTCCAGTGAAAATTGTTATTGATGAAGGGAACGGCAACAGGTTGAGCAACATTCGCTTTCTAATATAACCTGCGAGACAATGACGCCGAACCTTATCGAGCAAATCTGGCTTGATAACGTCATGGTAACGGGTCACTCAAGTCAGAACAGCAGGGTTGTTTCTGTAGGAATCACCACTGCAGCCTTGGGTCGATCAAGCATGATCCGTCTGACAGTGCATGACGATCGTGATCTATTGGGGTTCAGTATCCCGTCGATCGGAGTGTTGACGCTTCAAATTAGATTGACTCGCCAGTGTACTCAACAGAACCGTAGCACCCAGCATATGTTGCAGCGTTGGGGTAGGTGATGGATGCATACCTGATGTATTTGGCATGCTAGTTTTGATTAAAAAACGGAACCAGATGAATGAAGTGAACGATAAGTGGCTACTGGAACAGGATATTGTAGGTTTATTGAAAAATAAACCTTGAATAGCGTTTGAAGCCAAACCCAAATCCTGTACACAGCCTCCGATGATCATTTTAGTCGAAATGTACAATGTTTGAAAGTACAGTTAATCAAATGAACATCAATTCGATTATTAAGAATCCTAGCCAAGATAAAGGCTTCGGAGAAAAGAGGCCGAAAATACGAAGCAACAACAATTTTGCGGGAGCTTACCAGCCGATCGCCACGTGTTGCATCGAAACCAGCGGAGACCAGTATCAATTGAGGACGGAATTCGTACAGCACGGGTAGAATCAAATGGGTGAATACGGAAATATACTCGCCGTCTCGCACGTGACGCTAGAGGGGGTGGAAGTGATTTCAAATGATGAGTTTCTTACAGCAAAGCATGACAATCAGTTGAACAAATACAAGAACAAGATTTCTATGTTTCACAACAGGGAAATATTGTGAATATTAGCAAAACTTACTCCATTCCACGCAACCTGTATCGTACGGCCCTGACCTTCACCAACACCGCACACGCTAGGGCTTGCCTCTTGCGTATTTGGAAAGAAACGACCGTCGTCAAAACGATGCACCGAAATAAACAGAACGCTAGATAAACGATAACAGGAGGGGAGTAAACGCGAGTAATGGACAATCAGAGTTTGAACGAGTGAAACTGGCATTCAACATCACCATACAGCGAAGTTTGCCGATCGCTACCAAGCTTAAAACCTGTGCCGAGCAAACACGAATATGAAAGATGGGCAGAGAAGTACGAACTGTACTAAAACACCTCTTCCTGTATTTTGTGATGATACGCACATTAAACCAAGAACATCGCTGTCATATTCTACAATGTTTCCAACGAAACTGTAAGGTTCGAATCCGGCAGAGAAAAGATGGTAAGTAGATCGGCTTAGTTGAACAGCCCAGGAAAAGGAAAAAAAGATACCATTAATTTCGACAAATGAGCACTCACTTCGGATTGTCTTCGAATACTTTCTCCGTCCCGTTACCGTGATGAACATCCCAATCAACAATGGCGATCCTGAAATACGAGCAAAGTTGTGGATAAGAAAACACTCGTAGACATAACCGGGGATTTACGGTCACAAGAGAATTGCTTATTCAGGTCCGATGTTGGTTTCATTCCAGTGTTGCTATAGTGTACGACGGGTCTATTACTCAACAGCACCCTCTATATGCCAGCAACATGGACAGTTTCAGTACATGACAACCATTAACCATGCACTTTCATGCGCCAGTTATGGTTGCTGTCTTTCGGCTACCCATTTGGATGAAAGAGCAGGAAGAAGAAAAGAATGTTACGGGCAGACTCGAAGAGAATTCACATGGACTAAGATTGTATGAATGCACAAGCGCGACTGTTTGCGACACTCGCGTCTATATCACTAAGTGATCCCAGATACCAGTTACGATGTTTCGGGATGTTTTAATGTGGTCTGTGTGAGCAAGTCTCCCGGACACAACACACACATACTAGTGGCTAGAGTTTCAAGCGTACTAGGCAAGTGCATTTGCTGTCCGACACGCAACTTAAATGTAGTTCACCTTTAGGGGTATTGAAACCGACGAAGAGCCTCAACTGGTGGAGAAGAATTCGATGAGACCTGGACGCTAATTGAAGCAGGAGTCAAGCTGAGAATATAGATTCAGGGATGTGAGAAAGTTCACCATAGTGTGTTTTTCGGGCTGTTGTACTAGTTGGTTGTTCGGTCCAGAGGGAATTTGGTTGGAGGGTGCACTCCAGCTTTTGCGCAACCAAGTGTGTGCACCGCAAGCCGGCAGCACTAATTAATCTACGTGAGCCCGTTGGATGGTTCATTCAATTCTTCTAGAGAGCCTTTTCGTATAGGTTAAACCCGATACGGCACTGCGCTGTTCACAGATATATGTGGTATTTTGTGCGTAGCGCCCTTGTCAAGTAGTAAACCCACCACATCCTCCAGTATGGCTGCCAATCAGACGCGATCGCTTATCCATCCATGTTTAACCGCGAAATGACTATTGTTCTACTATTCACAACCTGGGGACGCATTTGGTAGCACAGCTCTGTCCTTAAAATCGAGACTGGGGATAAAATATACCCGATTTTTCTTGGACAGAACGTAATCAGGAGAAGCGTCAGAATGGACAAAAGAAACGGGTTGCAATCCGGGTAGACAAATACCCGTGATTTGCAAAACAACAACAACAACAAGCAAACGAAGTGAATGTGTGTTCACGTGATGCAAACGTGACTGACCGTTCCAAGCCGTAGACATGCTGCGCGTGGAGAGCGGCGATCGCGATATTGTTGAAATAACAAAATCCCATGCACTGATCGGGTAGGGCGTGATGCCCCGGGGGCCGAACCAAAGCGATTCCATTCAAACTCTGACAAAAAAGAATTGAAACAAACAAAAGATATCAGTGTTTAATGTGTAGGAAATTATGAAAGGGTAAATAATTTATTTTGTAAATAATCGAGCGCAAAACGATCAGATGGACACATGCATCCCAATGCGGCGTCCTCAAGTCGTAAAAAGGGCGGCGGACAACGGTCTGGAGGGTAATTTTGCACAAGATGAGCCTAGGTTTAATGAATAATTTGCCCCGGTGCTGCTCTGCTCAGCTATGAAGCGGGACATAAGACATCAGAGTGTACTACAGCGTGGCAATCGCGGTCCACCATTAGGTAAGGTTTCTATTGTTCACTAGCCACTCAGCATGGTCTTACGGAAGAGGTGAATGAATTATCCCCGTCTTGTATGGAATAACCCAACTATTTTGTGAACTGCACTCGGTTGCCAACCTCGCAGGTGTACGGTCGAATAAAAATCTGGATGTGTGATGCTGTTGTGAGCCCACCATTGAGTGTTAAAACAGCCCCAACCGGTGCTGGGGGCATTGCTTTGCATCGTACACACACAAAGATCTGTAGATAGTGTACACACTATAATTTTGAACTGAATGCACACTAGTAGATTCGTGGGCATGAAAAATATCAGAACGAAACTTTTGCACTAAAGAATTCACACTGTATCCCATGTTACACACCGAGATGAACTAACCGATTTTGAGAAGGGCAGATGATTTCTGCGTTATACCAAATGGGACTCAGTTAGCATGAAATAACCAGGCAACGGAAGAAGGTGAGAAACATCACCATGGAATTTAGATTAGTCAGTTTGACAGGCTAGGACACGAATTTTGATTATTCAGCTATCGTTTGCTGGAAAGCACCCAAATCAGTGTTGCTGCTTCTGATCGGAGAAAATCCCGTTGGGATTGAGAGAGAGATCAGTTCGTGGATGGCTATTTACGAGCTGGTAGTTTGATCGAGATGTAGGACAATGTGTAACTAACTACGAATAGATTTTTGCTGGCTACAATGAATACGAATCAGAAACCGCGGGTCGTGAGAGCGCACAGGGGGAAGGAATTTCTGCACTTTTTTCCGCGGACACTAGCCGTATGTTAATAAAAACGTGGAAAGTGAATTCCATTTGGTTTCAGAAGTTCGTCACCCTGCCCCTGCCGCGCTCAGCTGTAAATAATAATCCAAAAGCACTGGATCAGGACAAGCAAAAAGAGAAGTATATTGTGGAATATTACCATCTGATTTACTATTTTACCCGCTCACACGAATCAACCGAAAATTTAGGTAAACCGGAATTAATATGTACGGCAAACAGTTTCAGTTTTTACAACCATTAACCATACACTTTCGTGCTCCGGTTCTGGTCGCTGTCTGTACGGCAAACGAGCATAACAAAATGAGGAGAGATCGCGTCCATGGTAATCACTTTTGGTTTAGGGTGCAAATGACAATCGGCGATTTATCGACCTAACCTGGTGTAAGATCAACAAACAATCCATGAGTACAATGTATTGCATATGGCGAATAAATGCAACGTTTCGGTTGCATGTTTGACGATTACTAGCCTGATAAGGAAAAGCCCTTTTCCTTTCTGAACTGACTATTTCGCCTTCTTTTTCGCTGTTTCTCAATTTTTATAAAACCAAAGTTTGAAGTTACAAATCTTCGCATCAAAAAGCTTCATTCCATACCACAGACCGTGATCGTCCCTCATTGGTCTGTCTCCCCAAAACTGGAATTTCGAGCTATTTCTTAAGATCACTGATAATCGTCCCCGAAAATGTATACAAACAGATGAATTGTCAACTAAGATCGAGTCACTCCGAAAGCCTCAGTATTGTCAGGGGTGGTCGTCTCGTCGCCCTTCTTCACCAGATGCTCCTATACGACCAAGCGTCTCAAAAAGCCTCTGCTGCAGAAGTCCTACTCACTGCTTTCTCGTGGCAGAGGTGTTTTTCCACCCAAGTGAAAGAACGAAAAACTAACATTCGGGGCTATAACCGGATTGGTGAACCACTGACAGTTCAACTAGGGGAGTAGGCTAAAAACTGTGATTTCAAACCAATCAAGAAGAGGCGTACGAACAACAAACACTCACGCCTTCCTGTTTGTGGCAGTAGTTACCGACTCAATTGGGTTTTGAGGGTTATTGGGCACTTGGGACTTTTGACCCCGTCAAAAGGGAGTATGATCCGACGAACCCCACGCCGGCCCCCGATGGATTGTGAACTCTGAGTTCCGCCCTGCTATTTTGCAGGTCTGACTTTCTAGTTGAAGGCGTCGGATGGCCGCCCCGAGGTTATCCCCCACATAACTTCGAAACACATCCTACAGATTTTTCTTCATATGTTGCGGCACATTGGATAATTTTATGCAACTGGGTTACGGGTTGAATAAAGAGTCGAGTCAAATATACAACCTCACCTAGATATCTCTCTTCCGCGTTCTTCTTGGTTAGATCTCCGAATGGTACTACTTCCTCGGGGCGTGTTCCGAATCTCTTGGGAATTGAGCTGGGCATCACTATCTGGTCCGGGACGTGTACTGTTGGGCGTGTGTATTCGTCTGGTTCTCACTCGGACACTGGAACATTCCGGGTTACTCTACTACCGCTGTGTGGGGTTGTCCTATCGTGCGTTTGTTAGACTCGCGGTCTGTCCGGTCATTTCCGTTACGCGTGGATCACAACAATAACAGACGCTCTTAATGGGTCAGCCAACATGAATCAAATAGCACATCGATTTTTCAAGGTTTAGAGTGTTACAAGTGAAGCAGTCCTTTTTTAAGCAAAACCCCGAAACACCAATGAAAAATGGAGGCAAGGAAAGACATGACCACTAACTTGTCCGGAACAAACATCATCCACGACGGCCAGAACGGAACCGGCAGCCAATCGAGCGCAATCGTACGTATGCTAAAAACAGAGAGAGAGACCAATACACTGCCCCGTTAAAATCGTACACCATTGCGCAAACGGAGCGATGCACGAGGAAAAACACAAAAAGCAGGAGATAGGTCAAGCGAATCAAACAACTAAAAATCCGAGGATTTTTCATCCCCCTTAGATAATTGGGAAAATAGATAGAACACGATCAGTGAGCGAGAGAGACCGGAAAAGATCAACTCACCCTATTGAAATAGATTGAATCTTCCTCTTGGGCCAAATTGTCCAATGTGGCCTGATCCATGCCAACGGTCTGGGCAATGCGATCCACATATGCCTCCGTATGTACACGCAACAGTTCTTCTCGAGTAGCGTAGCGAGCCTGATCAAGAAAAAACAAACAGACACAAAGAGAGTATAAATAACCCAACCGACAAATGGTGGTCACGTGATTGCAAGAAATCCAGAATCATCTAATGCAAAACATCTCATGTCAACAAGACACAGTTGACCGGCTTTGTTTCCACGTCTTCTAGCCACGTATATTCGTCCATATACTGAGTACTCAATTCAAGCCTGGAACCCATGGTTGCAGCGAGATCTGAAGGCAGTCGAACATCCACAGAGAATAGCTACCAAAATGGTCAAAGGTTTGCATTCCAAGACATACGGAGAAAGATTACAGCTCCTGGGGCTATAGTCATCCCAATATCGTCGAATCAGAGGCGGTATGATTTTACTCTATCGGATTTTCTAACAACCCAACCACCCATGTGGATCTCTGTTGGTTTTATCGCACAACGTTCATCTCAGAG
>UZAN01059823.1:0-11030 GCA_900618425.1 Echinostoma caproni
GCGGTAGTTTCTGATAGCGTGATCGATTTGGCACGTATGGCACAACTGCAAGATTCCGACACGGACTTGCAAAACGCATTGGAGTCCTCTTTAAATCTTCAGCGTTTGCCACTAACCACTTCCGAGGGCACGATCTGGTGTGATGTTTCACGCACCCCACCTCGTCCTTGGGTACCCTTACAGATGCGCAGAGTAGTTTTCGACACCCTGCATAACCTGTCTCACCCGGGTATTCGGGCTAGTTCGGCATTAGTCAGCCAACGTTTTGTTTGGCAATCTATGCATAAAGATGTGCGTAGTTGGGCACACTGCTGTTTGGCATGCCAGAAATCCAAGGTAACCAGGCACACTGCTAGCCCTATTGGTACTTTTGGCACTCCCGACGCCAGGTTTGGTCACGTACACTTAGATATCGTTGGACCATTACCACCATCGCAAGGATTCACTTACCTTCTGACCTGCGTAGATCGTTTTACGCGTTGGCCAGAAGCAGTTCCGATCACCGACGTCTCGACTGAAACCGTAACTAAGGCGTTCGTTGAGCGTTGGGTAGCTAATTTTGGTTGTCCTAGTACGGTAACTACAGACCGCGGCCCTCAATTTGAGTCCGCCTTATTCAACTCGTTAACAACCATGCTAGGGTGCCAACGTATACGCACCACAGCGTATCACCCTGCCGCTAACGGCCTCGTCGAGCGTTTTCATCGACAGCTTAAAGCTGCACTTAGTGCACATTCCGTCATTTCATGGACAGAGGCGCTCCCACTCGTCCTACTTGGTATAAGAAATGCCATCAAAGACGATCTTAAGTGCACGCCGGCCGAATTAGTATATGGGACTACACTCCGTCTTCCCGGAGAGTATATTTCCCCACACAAGGCCTCGCTTCAAGCATCGCCGGATTACGTCCAACGGCTTACTCATCACACGCGTCAGTTAACCCCAGCCGTCACGCGACCTCAGCAAAAAGCAGTCTTCATACATCCGGACTTGAAGATTTGCACACACGTGTGGATCCGCTGCGACGGAGTACGCAGACCGCTACAGGCTCCATATAACGGCCCCTACCGCGTACTTCGACAAAGCGAAAAACAGATAGTCATCGATAGGAACGGTCGCCGCGACACTATCTCCATCGACCGTACGAACACGTCGACCCGACATCCGACCCAACCCTTGCCAACCCGAGGGCCATGGACAACAAACCAAACCAAACCGATAGCTCCCTCCCCATTTTCGACCACGCTAGGTTCAACCATTTCCCCCACTCCGGTCACATTACCCCTTACTTCAGGGACACCTCCACTGCGTTCCGCATCAGCTGGTTCACACCCCAGAGCCACTCAAACCGGCCGTTCGGTTCGTATTCTAACTCGTTTTGTGGAATTTTATTATTACTAACGCAAATTTTACACAAAGAATAAGAAAAAAATACGTGTTAGTATATCGTTTACGTATATACTATGTTTATATATGTGAAAACAAAACAAACAAACAGACAACCTTTTCGCCAGTCATGGGCGTACCTGTTTATTGGTTTATTTTATCTGCGTTACCGTAACCTTACTCAGTTTGTTTTTGTTTTGCATACACTGTAGAGCTGCGGAAATTTTTATTCGAACCGTGAAAGCACAAAGGTTGCAAGACATTTATTATTCGTATTTGTCAATTGGCACTCTTTTGCCGCTTTGAACATCTTGCACCTTGAATTCTACGGGGTTTATTTTTTGTACCCAATAGGCTAACTGGCTTAGGGCGAAGTTGGCGTTGCTCCTTATCTGTGTTGTCGTTCACCCATGCGACACTCTGTTAGTGCAATGTCGTGGAAATTTTTCACCCTAAGAAACTGACTCGAGACCGAACTCCTTCCTTCTGCTGCACATGACACGACATTCACAGCTACGTACATTAATACTCGTACTGCATTTCATTATCACTTGCTGTCGTTGAACATTTACACATAAACAGGAAAATAACTATTACAGAGAACACCTGGAGAATTCATCTTCCGTTCACATTTCATCCAGTCACGCATACACGCATAAGCCTTCACCATGCACCATAAATTGGACAAAACTGTTCAGTATACTTATTTAGGATCCACCTCCTTTACATCATAAGATAACCCACGGGTAGTTTCACTCTGGACCAACGTGCCGCGAAAAGCAGGGGCCCTTGTGGTCATGGTTTGTGGTTTCATCACAGACGACCACGAGGCGATGTCCTCGACTGTCTGACCGAAAATTGCCTATCACCAACCTTCTAGGGAAAGTTGATCTAGCCGTTCTTCAACCAACAGTTTCGCAATGGCAGTTTTCCCCTGTCGCCTGTTGTTTTTCTCTAAGTTCCTTGATAGATCCATTCAAGCAGGACGTGATCCTCAAATCACGGACTAGAAGCACTTTCGTCCCACGCGGGTGACTAGCATCAGAACAGGTTCAGTTTCCAACCAGCCTGTACAATTGAGGACCATCAGGACATGGTTGCATGACCATGGCATACTTATCAGAACCATTAAGGTTTTGATATCAGGTAGCGACGTGACCCCTTGATTAATACAAAAGATGAACCACCTTCAATCTTTGCTTTCTAACAAAAGGATCATCCCTCTCTACCGGGTACAATCAAGTGTACTGTCGAGATTTAGCACGTATCGCCATTATTTAGAGATATCGAGAGCACGTTTCTTTCCTGGATATAGCAACTTGGATACTTTCAGAATTACGTTTTGCTTTAATTATTATCGTGCTTTCAATAAGCTCGTGAAGACCGCACCGACACAAATCCCCACGGTGAGCTCTGTATTGCAGGCGTTCCTTGCATTGATCAGATCTACTTTCAGGTTTCCGCTGCAGTTGCTTAAATAACAGCTAAACTCACTTCCAACATCTCTTAAGTTTCAGAATATATCATTTTTACAATCCCAATCCTTGGTTTTGTTTTATCCCGGTACGGATATCCAGAACGAAGGAGAGCAGATATTAGCAACAGATTCTAAAAAACCTCAATAACCACACAGTCACTGAAGTCTGAAGCTGATGCATGTTTACGGCTATTCTTACGGATATCAAATACCCTCCTAGTGTTTCGTTGCTCGATGTAGACAAGAACACTCGTGGTGGTCGTAGACTTTTATTGACGTGCCAGAATGAACAAATTAGACCACTTTTTTCCATGTATGCGATCGTAGAAACATAAATCGTCTTCAACAAACTCTTGAGATCCAAAGAGGCCACGATCGTGTGAGAGGGTGCCGAAATTCTCGTTGCATCTCGAGGAAACCAATGTGCGTTTCGTATGACCTGATCTCTGGAGGTAAAAGATTGCCGGAAAAAACCGGTGTAGCATCCTAACTTTCAAAATTATTGCATTAATCATAATCATAAAAAACATAACATAAGCATAAAAAACAAATATCGAGATAGGATATCTTGTGATATAAGTCCAAAATAAATATTTCTTGTGTTATAGACTTGTGTGGATTGTGTTTTGCTTAATCTTGACCCAATCATGTCAATCAGGCTTGAAGAACTTTTCGTTCGAACACGTTGGGAGTTCAGTGTGCATGAACATCTTCCATTGCTGTATTCGAGTTTGAGCCGCAGACAAGCATTGAATAAATGTAGCCAAACGTTGCACGTAGTCCTGTATTCCCAAGGAATCCATGTTGCGTGGCGTGAAAAATTCCTTAGACAGTCATTACATTAGGTCAGGTCAGGTCAGGTCAGGTTGCACAGCATTGGTAGTGGCAACAGGCCAATCAAGCGTCCAGAATTCCTTCGGTGGTGTGCTCACGAGTGTGCATCCACCTCTTCAAACGATCGATTTCTTCGCCTATCTGCAAACAGAGCGAAAGAGAAACCTCACTTCTTGCCGTGTCAGCGAGAGACTTTTAATGTGAATGCGTTCCATATGGCATACCGAAAAAAAGTTATGAACCTAATGGTTGCATTCTGTTTAGTATTCCTCGTTCGGAAACAGTTCCAACCATCTCTTATCCAAAGCCAATTTGAAGGCGTGGATTAGTATTGCCGAAAACCAGTTCATCAGCTGTATATTAGATATGTGCATTTACACATATTCTGATGCCTAACAGAACGAGGTGTAACGTCTCGTACTAGTTAAGGTTCTCGTGTACCCGAAGGGCACACTTAAGTTGACGGTGAAAACACTCAACTAGACTGTTAGGTGCCGGTTAGTAAGCAGTTGTGCGAATGAGTTCCGTATCCAGCAATCTTGTTAACGAAGAGAATAATTCTGATTTGAATTGTGCTCCTCTGTCAGTCGTGACAGTAGATGCGCAACCGTAAAGTGCAATCCATCATTCTATGAAATGTCGAGCCACTGCTTCAGTCGTGACAGTCGAGATGGGAATAGCCTCAGGCCATCTAGTGAACCTGTCAATACACGTGAGTAAATAAGTATACCCGTGTGACGATGGTAATAGACCTCTATTATCAATGTGCACGTGATCAAAGCGAACGTCAGACGTAGCAAACGTACCGATGAGTGCAGCTACGTGCCTGTGCACTTTGGATCGTTGACATTGTAAACACTGTTTAGCCCATATTCTAACGTCCTTATTCATGGATGGCCAGACCTATAGTGCAGAAATCAAACGAAGCGTTGCTGCGATGCTTGGGTGTCATAAACCATGTAAGGTGTCGAAAATTAAACAACGATAAGATGAGGGTCGAGGTAGACGTGTAGACACGTCACATAAGATAGTACCATTAGAAGTCGGTAACGGGATATCATGCATCAAACCAGTGATTAGGTAAACGTTTGTTCGGGCTTTGAGACCCGTGAATTTGATATTGGACGTTGGGTTGATCAACTGCAGTCTATGTGAATTGACAAGCAATTCATATTACTGCAAGTAATCAATAGTCAGTATTCCGGTGCTAACAATCGCAAGAATGAACGTCCAGGGATGTCGTCGATGCCCTGCCGGGCTAACCGTGAATTGTCTTGTTCAAAAGGCGGGAATGGGAATGCCATTCGCAGCGCATAGCCGGAGCGTCTTAGCTAGTGGCTTGCTGCTACCGATAGGAAAGACTGACACTTGGGCTCTACGAGAAACCGAGCGTTTCCGTGGTGGAGATATACGAAAGACAGACGGGAAACGTGGGGAAGCTAGAGAGTTATACAAAACGGTAGAGACAAGACAATCACTTTGCTAATAACTTCTGGCGTCGATGGATGGGGGAGTATATACCAACCCTGCAAGTGTGACAAAAGTGGCTTTCGAAGCATCGCAATTTCAAATCAGGCGATATCTTATTGATAGCATCTGAAACTATAACACGTGGCAAATGGCCCATGGACATCATCGATGCTATGGAGACGAACGGAGATGGACTCGTGCGAACGGCTGTGGTGCATACGGTTGGCGGCAAGATAAGAAGAGATGTACATCGTCTGTGTCTATTAGAAGGAGCTGACTAGCAGCCGGGTGATAGGCTAGGGAGTGTGCAGGCGTACTGCTGTGAGTCCTGTGAACTCCATTGTTTCGGGAGCGTAAGTAAGAAGAGGGATTCAAAACAAGAGACTATCTGAAATGACATTGTCCCTCGAAGGAATTTTGGTGGCCGATGAACCAGTCAAAAAAACTGGAAATTCCTTTCAATTACCTTGCATTTCCTTATCCTTCTTCGCCATTCTATTGTGCAGTTTATCCGACAGTGGTTTTCATGTCATTGATTTTTTTCTTCTGAACGTTCTATTTTACCTTTTTCACGGTGAAGCATATCTATTGGACACAATTCAAGTGCTTTGTTCTTATATGTAAGTGGGGTTCAGTGCTTTTTCTTATTTTATTGTGACCAAAGATTCGATTGGACGCCATTATTGAACCAACCGTTGCTTTCGGTTATATTGAACCCCTTTTGGCTGTAACGCTCAAGATTATTTTGCTTGATCTATTGGAGCCCGCAGAATTTTCCTATTGTTCCAGAATTATATGCGAGGTAATTCAAATCACTCGTTGTCATATTTACTTTTTATTACCGCAGAAATTTTCTGTGAATATTTGTAACATTTTGGCTGAATAGTGATTCAGGCTCATTATCAGAAGTATGACTGCCTTATGTACTTTTGATTAACGCCGAAATAGTACCGTAGATTATTCTTGGATTGACTTGATTCTCGACAATTTTGGCTACGCGTTGCTCTGAGATTTGTTTCTTGCTATTCAGAACGAGCGAAGGGTCATTTGATTGAACGCATACAGACGAGGTCTTTATTGTTTCGCTCGGACCAGATAAATCGCTTTTCTGTCGTTTCATTGGTGGCTTAAAGATGGTTACTCTGATAGACACCAGGGATTGCCTCGATCGCTTAAACGTACTTGGAATCCTGGCTTCGCACGTTACAAGCTAAAAACGACATTGGTAATACGCCAAATCACACCTCATGGTCGCTAAGTATGAAAGTTAACGGATTAAGGCTGAAAGCCAATAGATACAGTTTCCTGTCGTCAACTGTTTTTTTCGACCATTTGTAGAAATGCGATAAGTAATTATATCGCGGAAATGAAAATCAACCGGGAGAAAATTAGTGCGAAGGCAAAGTGTGGTTGAGTCACCGAGTAGTCGTGACGAGCTCACCAATTAAGCTGATCTACGTTTACGGCCATTCGATAAATCTTCTTACGGATCTCACGTAGCGCGCGACCTCCTAGTGTCTCGTTTCCCGAGATAGCGAAAAACGCGCATGGTGGTCGTTGACGTTTATTGGCTTATCGTGGTACTAGGAAGTACCAAATACGTACCGATGTGACGACTAAACAATGCGAGCAATAAATACAGTAACAAATGGGAAGCGTGTCACAAGTGTTGCGTGGTTTTCAACAGGACTCAGCTTATATATACACCTGAGCGGAAAAGTGTGCACCGGAGAACACAAAAACGTCGCAGTTGAATTCAGATTTGGTTGTGAACAAAATATGAACGGAAAACTTCCTCGTTGAATGCTCCTTGTCTTCGTACAACTATCGTCAATACAAGTCCCTCGACTGAACACAGGGAGAAGAAATTTTCCCTTTCTCTTCCGTTGCAGAGGCGGAGACAAATGAGACGAGAAGATAACGTGTAAAACTACAATATAGAATACTTGCCTTGGGGTGGGGCCAGCACATGGCTTACTTCCGAAGGACCTCTGGACGCTCGATTTGCCGTGGCCATCTCCTAATCTGTTTGAACTGACTGTTCAGTTCATTTCAGTTATGCTCTCACAGGACAAATTGTGGCTCCGCCAATCGCGCGTCCAGTTGCTTATGTTGTCGGTGGTTTTGTTGGCTTCCAAATCTTGGAGTCATTAGTGTTGTCTGAAAGGCAGAATGTTAGTATGCAAAATCATGATCCCTTACAATTTTTCGGAACGTAAAACCTATCAATTTCCTTTCAACATTCAAATTCGGGAAATATCACTGCCTAGCATTCACCTAGCCTTCCCTCAAAAGAACCAACACTAATACAGTTGACCACCGCTTCAGGTAATTTATTCCATAATGGTATAATTCTGCTTGTGAAGAAGCTAGCTCGCAGATTTCTTCTACAATGACTTCCTTCCATTCCAATTTCATGCCCCCTCGTGCCCTTAGCAGGAAAAACGAGAATGCGTTTTCGAACTTCAGACCCGAAAGCCCTTTGACATACCTAAATTTCGCTATAATGTTCCCCAGCATGCCTCTGTGGGTCAGAGAGATCAGGTCCAGGTTCCTCAGTCGTTGGAAATATTCCTTACCGTTCTGGTTGCTACCATTCTACTTGCTAAGCCCTATACTTTCTCAAGTCCTGTTTAAAATAAGGCCTTTATAGCTGTACGCAAGGTTGTAAATGAGGAGGCACTATAGTTTTGTACAAAGGTACAAAAACCTCGGGTCTTCTGCAACTCGTAACAACGCACAACCTTAAATGTTCGTGTCGAGCTTTCTCAGCCGCAGGCTTGCATTGCAAAGATGGCTTGAATTCGTTCGTGATCATTACCCCTAGCTACTTTGCCTCAAACACATGCTGCAAATGCATCACACCTCTCCCATCATCATTGGCTCTTGTGTTCCATAGCCGATCATTACCTAGATTCAGTGATTGATCCCATTCAATTGACCACCATCGGACTGCATCTAGGTCTTGTTCCAATCATTCCGCAAATAACTTCACATCATCGACCAACATGNGAGGATTCCATTCCACTTCATGAGCTTTTAAACTCGAGAGGTGTACTGTGTATATGAAGACGTTAAGTCAGGATGTCAGCTGTGAAGAATCATGAAATGGGTATAAGTGAATTGGGGTACAGGTTAGGTCATGGATAGGTGACATTACTTTTGTCAAGTATTCACCGAGTGGGGTTGGTTCCACTTCTCGAGGTTTGCGACTCGGGATGTGTACTGTGTGTGTGTAGACAATGGAATACAATGTGAGCACAACTGCTGCATCAGAATGTGTCACAGATAGAGAGAAGCCTGGCGGTTAACTGGAGGTGCGAAAGTTAGTCAGGTAAGTTGTTTGGGTGCTGTAGTCTAAGAAGACAATCACCATGAGGATTCCATTCCACTTCATGAGCTTTTAAACTCGAGAGGTGTACTGTGTATATGAAGACGTTAAGTCAGGATGTCAGCTGTGAAGAATCATGAAATGGGTCTCTTGTGTTCCAAAGCCCATCATTACCTAGATTCAGTGATTGATCCCATTCAATTGACCACCATCGGACTGCATCTAGATCTTGTTCCAATCATTCGGCAAATAACTTCACATCATCGACCAACATGAATCAAGGAGTTTGAAGGTCCCTCTTAAGATTCTTAAAGAAGACCAAAAATAAAAAGGAGCCTGTTGAATCCCATATGAGTCAATAAGAACGCAAGTAGTGAATTAAGTAGTAATTATATTTGTTGTATTAGTACTAGTAATGCTTCCACGAATTCGTCTGCTGGTACAGAACCGTAATCACAAGAACATGATGCGCACAATAAACGGGAAATAAACGTAGACAAGTCTTCATCAGGAGCTTGCTTCAGTAAAGAAAACCTGTATCTGGGAACAAATATATTAGGACGAATGTTCCAGTGTTTGTCTAATGCACAAGACACTTCTCCTAGACTTGATTTGACTTTCAGATCGAGTGCGTCAAACAGCTGTGTAGCTTCCTGACCCAAATAGTGCCGGAGAAATTTGATTCTGTCATTCTCGGTTAGCTGAACCGCCGGGGAAAATACACAAAGTAAATCCAAATAGTCCATGAATGTAATTTTCCAAGATTTCCATGCTTCAACAGACGGTTTTGCAGCAGCGACGTCCAAGAATTGCACGGGGGCACGTAAGCAACTGGCTATTTGCGGGTTTAATGTCCGCGACGCCAAATGTTGTATCCAGTAGGAGTCAATAAGTACGCAAGTAGTGAATTAAGTAGTAATTATATTTCCAGTATGTAAACGCAAACGTAGCCGGTCCGTAAGCCAGGGAGCAAGCAGTGCATCAACACGCAAACAGGCAGGCACAGAAGCGGCGCAAGTCTTACCAAAAAGAGTGTCGTCACGCTGAGCAGTCAACGAACCAATCAATGAGGAGAGATCAATACTGACCTCTGATTCGCTGAGGTGGATCGACCTTGTAACAGGGTAAGTCCGCATGACGTGCGTCCGCGCGTGTGGTAGCAGGCCTCAACGGTCAAACACGTGACGCGCGGTAAACGTTTCACTCGACCGCAGGCCACATCGAAACCCAACCCCTGTTGGACACCACTCGATATTCCCTGAATTTCGGTTGTATTATTTCCAACTCTCACTTTGAATGTGCGACAGTTTAATCCATTCTCTTACGTAGAATACCCAATGTGTGCATTTTAAGATCCAGAATCTGATGACTGACGGATCAAACAGCTTTGCTGAAATCTAGGTAGCAAACCTTCACCTATCGACCTGCATCTATTCCTTTAGTCAATTCGTCTGTAAATGCCAGCAGATTGGTTAGACATGGTCTTTTCTCTTGCAGGGCCGGAACGTTTATGCGGCCATAACACCGTTTTAGTGGGACAGCCGGTTTACTGTGTTTCATTGGTAGTACTAACCCAAGTACCCCAGGGTCACTCTTGCCCAGTGGAATCTCCACTGCTACCTCACTTATATCCGATAAGCACCGCGTTATAACTAAGTCCGGAACAGAGGGCCTCTGTTGGTCGCAAAACCTTGTCGTCTGCAGGATGTGCTGAATGAGCGCATGCTCATGTAGCCACTTTAAAAAGCTTTCTCCCTTTGTCCCAACGGGAGCCTCTCTCTCTACCCAGCAGAGCTCCGCATGATTGAAATCACCCAGGATTAAGATCCCTTGGAATTAGGAATTCCTGCATTGTATCAGGCATTTCCATATCTTCTGTGCGTTTCGCCTGAGGTGCGAAATAGACAAGTAGCATTCCTAACGGTCGTCTTCCAAAGAGGATAATACAGGCCTTGGTTTGGATATTAGGTGTCGCCAGTTTTATTGGTGAGTCCCATTGAGTGTAAGCGGCTTTAACCAGCAGGAGTACTTCTCCACCTTGTCTGCCGTTCACTTTATATTGCCTATAAGCCGAATAGTTGCCGGGATTCTCTACATCCTGCTCATGCCACATGCAAGTTTCAGTGATAGCTATTATCGCCGAGTTTTGGGTGCGCGTCGCCAACTCTCCCCATTTTTCCTTAACACCGCAAATGTTAGTGTACCACACTGTGACGGTGTCCACCTCCGCCTTCATACCACTCTTCTCTATTGCTTGGGGAGGATCCTCGAACGTAAGATCCGAGGAGCTATCGCGTTTTTTGCTACCATATCTTAGGGTACAGGGCGATTAGCCTCCGTGAATGATCATTGTCTTTGAGGGTTAACCCAAATTCCTCACCGAGTCTTTTTGCAAGCGCTCGTCGCCTTCTAAGCAGGGATAGTGTTCTTCTCAGTGGAGAAGAGTCCTGGATATTCCTATCTACTGTGAAGTGGGTATGGGACTCACGCTGCACGTAGAAAGATCCACAGGAACGCTCTGAAATATTAGCA
>UZAN01059827.1:0-11028 GCA_900618425.1 Echinostoma caproni
GACGCTCGATTGGCCGTGGCCATTATCAGTCCTGTGCAACCTGACCTGACCTGACCTGAAAACCTGACCTTGAAAGTTGGCGTGTCGTCTCGCGGATCATTTTTGAATTCTGCCTTGATGGCTTCGCGTTCCGGATTGCGTGTCCCCGGAACCGATGGTTCGGATTTTCGGCATCGTGAAAGAGTAGCGCCCCATTATAATCATGGGTAAGTTAATTAGCAATACACTGAACTGAACACTTTCTCGGATGTGATGCCCTGTGATTATTATGCGCCCTGAAAATTTAACGTCTAATTTGCATGCAAATTATTTCACCTGCAGGTGAAATAAAAACTTTCACTTCACCATCTCTCCGTTATGTCTCTTAGCTTGGTCTTCATTCATTTGCTTATCCTGTAGTCTTTTGAGATGATTCATCTGTGTTCCACGATATATGCTGAAAATCAGATTGATTTGAGTTTATCAAACGAGAATCAAAAATCAGAACTCACCAACCACATTAAAGCACGCCTCGGACAGCATCTAGGTTTTTGTGTTCTCAGGGGTCCAAGGGCAGGAAGCGTTGCGAGACACGTGGTCCGTAGACCCATGCTGGCTCTAGCCGCAAACCTGTTAACTGTCCTGAAACATGAGGTTTCATTACAAAACTGACAGGAGGCTGCAGCTGTCCTCACGTTCATGAACTACCAGCTGGAAATCTTGGGTCACTTTACTCATCTACGTAATTGTTTCAGATCAAGAGGACTAACGGGAGAAATATCAGTGATTATCCGCAAGGCTTGGATGGCTTTCGATGACCTACGTCACTTGTAGCACCGACGCGATCTCAGTCTTTGTCAGGCAATACCACAACACACTCTGTCTTGCTCTACTGCTTCCAGAGTTAGCTCTTCCACACAGAAGGCATACGGAGATTAAGTGTCTTTGACCACCGTTGCCTTCGTTACATCGCCGGAATACGTTGGCAACGGCGATCACCAACGACGAAGTTCGCCGCAGACAATCTCCGTCGTCCTCACATTACCGTCATCTTGCTCCAGAGAATTCGATGGCTAGGGCGTGTTGCGGATGCCGGCTTAAAGACTACCCTATCGTGTTGTTTGTACACGCAGATACTAACTGGCAGCGGCCACAAGGTGGACAACGAATAATATGGGCTGGAACAAATACGGCGTTAACCTTAAAGATTACAGTGGTAGGATGACTTAGACTCTCCGGCCGGGGTCCCAAGGACAACATCTATGGCTTGAATCACTAGCAGACATGGCTGGGAACCGGTCTCAATAGTGCACATGTTACGAGACTCACTCGTTGATTCATATTTCTATTCATATTTTGTGACATCTGCAATGCCATGTAATTGTTTACGTGATATATATATATATATATATATATCGTCTGAGTTCAGACAGTGTGCGAAAGAAATCGTGGTACAATAGTCTTCATAAAAAGAAAACATTCCACGATTTGCATGCGAGCCGAATAAGCTAGGCTACCCAGACCAATGCGGGTATATTTTCTTGGGGAATCCACAACCGGAGCCTTCGGCTAGCCAAAGTCTGACCCGCAAGGCAGCAGGGAGGTGTACGAAAACCGCGATGCATTGAAAGCCGGTGTCCAGTTCATTGGATCATGCCTTTCGGACGGGGTCAAACATCCAAGGTTCACAATAGCACATTGTGTACCGACTAACTAAGACCAATAGGTCTTAAAGACTCAGTGGGAATCCGCACTTCTTGAATGCTTTCCCATTCATTTATTGGGTTACACTCCTGATTCCTGTCGTGCTTAGTCGCTCGCAGTTGATATTATATCGCTCACGTCGAAAAGTGGTTTGTCATTAGTAAATGGTCGATTAAGTTGATCAAAATGCTCGACCTATAGTCCTATTTCTGGTTTTGCCTGCCCTGTTGCATGGAAAGAAACAAACTGGGGCTTGTATCGTACATTTATGGTTTTGTGGTTAAGTTGGAATACTTGCCGAAGTCACTGGTTTCAGATTCGATCTACTTTTCCTCAACCACTTATCCAGTGCCTCACAATCGACCGCTTTCATTCCTGCGGCGTCCGGTGGCTTTTAAACCCTTATTTTCAAATGTAGAATCAATAGATTGATGCACGAAGATGTAATCCATACTGCAGATATCTTAGAAGTAGGATAAAACATTGGCCGGTCATATGCACTGGGCGACCATCATTTGGATACCGTGTCGGCAGGTGATCTTTAGATATTGAGAACGCGAGCTAAAAACAGAAGTACTCAGTTTATAATACCGACGATTGATCTGTGTTCGATGTATATGAAGTGGTAGTCAAAAGTATGTGATTCGACTGTTAACTGTGTAGCTTTCTGGGGCCAAGTGACCAGCAGAAGCATTTATCAACCAGTAGGAAGTTCCACATAAGCAGATAACAACGAATAAATGGAGCTCACCGGCTCTCGATGTTATGCCCTGGGTATCATGGAACCAACAGTCATCAGACACCATGACGTGAAATTGTATGGGCATCGGGAAAAGCGAAAATGGGATCCGAGAGTTGTTTTCGTGTTAAGTAATGATGAGACGGGGCGCAGGAAATCTGGAGCAGATCCCATGATGATGCTGAAAAGCCTCGTCTTCGCAGGGGCAATATGGTGGCTTTTCATTAATTAACATTCATGCGTTCCACCTGGTCTTTTTATAAAAAATGCTAGCTTCTCGTTGAAACCAAGATAATCCAAATGGGGCTATTCAGTTGGAACTAGTTGAAATGGGCAATAAAAACCAAACATGTCCGATATCTAATGTTTGTGAAAGGTTACGCATCTTAGCAGGTGGGGTTAAATGGAAATCATCATCTTACAGCAAAGATGATCCGTAACGTTCGTAGATAACGGAGAGAAAATATAAGTTGCGTTTTGAAGAAAACAATATTTGAAGTCCACATCCAATTGTTCAAAAGATTAATTTCTTTATTGCTCGAAATACCTTTCAATCGTCGTGGTGCTGATATCTACCAACGTTTATGAAAAGATTTTGATGTAGATGCGACGTTTCACTGAAGTTGAAAGGTCATGTATATTGTGCCACCGTTCGTTCAGTCCTGCTTGATGGTTAAGACTCTGAATTTGCGAGTAGAAGATATCCGTCGACTAGAAATTTTCGATTATCGGTGTTTACGCAGTGTAGCCCATGTTGGATGGAGCAAACGGGCTAGTAACGTGGAGGTAAGCCATCGTGTGTTTGGGAGTCAGTCAGGTATAAACCTGCTAGCATACCGACTTCAGATTACCAGGTTTCGCTGACTAGGGCGCGTATTGCGTATGCCCAGTCATCGTCTGTCGCACCGCGCTTTATTCGCTGTAGCTAATTCGGGCTGGAGGAAACCACGTGGAGGTCAACAGATGACGTGGAGACGAGGCATGAAGAAATGCACAGAGCCATTAGGTAGAGTAAGTGTCTCTCACCTTCCAGGTTGGGGTCCGAAAGACTCCACAACTGGTTGGTTGGAGACATTGATGCATATGGCAGCGAACCGGCAGCAGTGGCGTTCTTGTCGCTTCTTATCAGGTCAGAATGCTTGAAACAGTATGTATGCAGAGTTCGATTGCATACGATCGCGTGTGTTGACCATAGCGGCTCATCTTCTTCTCCCTCCCTCAAAATAGATCCAATCCCTGTCCACCTTGTATGCGTTGCGAGTTTGGCAGCGGTCAGTGAAGTTCGCTTCACTGTATTTCGCTGTACAATGATGATGATTATAAAAAGATGTGATCCAGCATCCTTAATTTCGGAAGTTGACAGTCTTCACATTAGAAGCATCGATTTTGAGATCAAATGAAATGTGAAATCGAACAGTTATCAGTTTTTTTTTTACTGAAACTGAGGTCATGGAGGCTGTTTAATACGTGTTTGTTTCGCTATTCCCCAAAGTATACTAGTAGATGGATCTTAATGGAGAGAATTGGGATCCATAGTTATCAACAAATCCAACCGTTCTGATTTAATTTCAAATAGGTGGAATAAGATAATTATTCTCAGGATTCTAGTTGGTCTGAATCCTGTTTGGCATTGCCCGTCCATACCCGAAATCCGAGAAACCTTTTTTAGCAGCAGTTCTATCTTTCATTTTGATGGTTGAACTGTACTTTTGTGCGGCCTTCAGGAATTTCAAATCGTGCTCTTCTCTCCTGTCACTCCTGCTTCATCATCATCGTTGTACAGCGTAATACAGTGAAGCAAACTTTATTGATCACTGCCAAACTCATTGCATACGAGATAAGTGAGAATGTGTGAGGAGGACAGGGATTGGACGGGAAAAGAAAGCGAGTCTCTATGGTCAGCACACCGATTTGTCCGAATTTTTCTAGGAGTCACGGAAGCTCCTGCTACCAAGGGACTACAGGTCAACGATCAGTGAAGTTTGNTGTGTTAGGTGTGGATAGTCGTTCCCTAACAGAAGTAATCGCTCTACACCGCCTCCGATGGCTTGGTCACGTATTGCGTATGCCTGCCCATCGACTACCTTTCCGTGCTCTCTTCGCAAGTGTCGGGCAAGGCTGAAAGAAGTGGCGCGGTGGTCAGACCATGATATGGGTTAGAGACCTGAAGAAGCTGGCTTCGGTTGGTGCAGCCCGACCTCCAGGTTGGGGCCCAAGGGATGAGGATTGTCGTTAGTTAGAGACGCTGAGAGATATGGCCCAGAATGGAAGTCAGTGACGCGAATGGTGTACGGTCTGTCTGTCGAAATCCCATGCCCCGTAAAAAATATCAGGTGTACGGTGAAACACAAAATTTTTGTTATCTCATTTATCTACCATTTTCCCGTGTTTAACTGCTTCTCCACCTTTCCACTTTGTTCTGGTTTTCAACCCACCTGCCGTATGTTATTTTTATTGTTATTACTGTTGTGGCGTTGGCACTATGCTAGTGGGACTTTACTTGGTTCAACATTTGTTCTCGGGGTTTGGTATACCGGTTCCCATGACTAAGCGGTAGATCCTGGTGATTACGGGGTGTCTCCCCTGTTCAGCACTCAACAGTTTGTGTAATAAAAAATTGACGCGTGAGGCTTGGGTTCTGTTTGGTACAATGCTGACCTTGCATTGACCTACTCAGCGGGTTTCATCAGTTGCATTCCTCGGTCAGGCGTGTTGACCCACCTGCATAAGTCCTCACATTGAAGCCCCTCCCATACTCAGAGGTTAACGAGGCTTCACAATACAATTTATTTGGCGATGAACTACCCATTGCGCCTAAATGCGGTGTTTGGCAAATGATGAACCAGTTGTCTAGGGTATTTTATGTTTCAGAAAAATGGGCTAAGAGAGAGAGAGAGAGGATTAGTTATGGAAGGACGTTATTGATTCTGTCATTTATGGGGCTGAAGCTGTTTAGAAATTCAATAATAAATTGCGGTAAACAGTTGAGCCTTATTCGATATGAAATGCTTGTTTGTGGAGCTAACACAGAAAGTGAAGATTCGGAAATAACACAGTAGAGAATAATAACTATGTATGTTATATCATGGCTGAACTGTTTTTGTCCCACCATATGTAGATTGTACGTGTGTATGCAGATTGATAGAAACCTAGCTTAATTTCAGTACAGAAGATTCGCCTGAAAACTAAGTCCCATCTACCGAGCCAGATAAGTTTTCAGAACTGACAAAGTGAATCATATTGTTTCTCCCAAGGTGGTCAGATGAACTTAAGCTTAAACTTAAAGCTTTAAGATTAATCTCAGTAAAAAAGATCAGACACTCGCAATGCTGCCGAACGTGAACTACCTGGCTATCCCTTCCGGCCCGTGTGGTGACTTGTAGATATCCTGATGCGCACCTCATTATTTCACCATTCTTTNTCTTTTTGCCTCTCATTTTCATTTGCTGTCGTACATAAAAGCCACAGATCGCTTTTGGTATGCAATTCTATCTGAGATAGTGCCAGCATTTTCAGACGATTTCTGCGGCCACGCAAGCGTCCTTCGCAACGGTGACTGCACGCTTTACGTTAGGGGTCAGTGTACGTGAGGAAAAGGTTACCGATCGATTGGGTTCACTCAACGAAGCCGCCAAAGCTGTATCCGGAGCTTCCGTTTCGAGAACCAATGAAACATTAGGATTCATCGTCACAAACATCGCGATTTCTATTAGTTTGCTCATTGCTTTGAGAGTTAAATCTGTATGCCGTGGCAGGAGAAAAGCTTTGTTCTGGACGAGTAGACTAATCTTACGAAGAAAGAGACTGTATCTATTGGGAGTGATGGACGCGCGTAGGACAAACGGATGCCAGTTGTACAACCGCGGTCCCGGACACTCATACTGTTGCGGTGTTCCACTTGATCAAACAACTTACGCTAACACTAGGCCCATGGTTCGTTATGCTATTTTGAAAAGGTAATCTGTGCTCGCAGATCACAAAGCTTTTTCTCCAATATTATTTTACCGTGATTTTCTTGGCACAGTCTAGACTCCGAATAGTGTCGTGTCGTTTTTNATTGTCCGAGTCGACACCAGTCTTTTACCTGGGATTTTCTCTGTTTCACATTTACAGACCGCTGCTCAAACGACGCATTCGTTTCGTGTTCATGCTTCATCTGTCCCTCTGGGTCCTGATGTTTGTCCGTCTACTCCCAGAGTTGTGCCTGCGATTCGGTCTGAAAACGAGACTTCTTGTCGAGAAGGTTGGTTTCTACTTCGCCCAATCAGTCATATACCGTATTCTTTTTGTAGTGGCCATTTCCCCAATCCAATCTTTGGGAGTACGTCTGGTGTTTCGGTAGCCTTCTACCCACCGTGTTCGGTTATTTATCCTTGAATCGAAATCGCACTGGACTGATGCGCATCTCGATCACCGGGACCATCGTGTTCGGTTTGGGTTCGGTCATTATTGGCGGATTTCAGCACGCCTACGAACTGCTGCAATATTACGAGACACGAAAACCACGCCATCTGTTCTATGGCTTCCCGTTGATCGTACTCCTGTATATTTTCTTCTCCTTATGCATTCAGATTCATGGGTTTAGCGTTTACTTTGGCTATAAACTATATTGTCTCTGGTCCGCTCACACTCGAAAAGTGCGGTAAACACGGTCGCACTGCACACCGAGTTGAATGTGCTCATTTTCCGTGGCGGTGCTTTCTATCACTTTTCTTCTTATTTCTTTCTCTCTCTCCCTCTACACGCAACTCCTTTCTACCCTCTCTCTCCATCAACTCAGTTGTCCGTGGCCACCCTCGTTGCAATTTCCCGTGTGTCGTACGCAAAAACGGACGGTTATACATTCGTGTATCAAATCTTGTGGCCCCGCATCTGTCTAACCTTGAAAACAGGTTATACATTTTGATGACTCCTCTGTTCTCTTTCCAATTGCGCGTCCAGTTCAGTGCTCAGATGCGAAAGTTGTCTCCAGGAGGCCCTGTTTATTTTGTACTATTCGTACGCTCATCCTTCAATGTTAGGACGATACCTGCAGGCCAAGAACGTAGACAGATTCCGTTGTACGTCGTATTTTCGCACGGTTCCTTCGCAGTCCACACTATATACATTGTTAGTATATGACCACCGTAGCACGGTCATCGTATGATTCTGCTCACATCCTGGGGCGAGCCATTCTCTTCCTAATCTAATGCTAGATAGTGATCGTCAACCACCGAATGCGAGAACGAACTTGGACTGTGATTGAGAGGGGCCAAAAGTGGCATTCTACTATTCACCGTCCGATGTACACAGAGAACGAGAGAGCCATGATGGGCGTGATTGTGTCCGAGTGGGAATGCGATTTAGCTTGTTTTCTATCGAGGTATCGTTTTGCGTTACGGCCGAGACTGTTATGTGTTGGATGCTGTCCTATGCGCCATTTGAAAGAATGTGGCCGGNTTCCCCCAGAAGGGATCGGAAATCAAATAGAATAGCATTAAGGGTATGTTGTTGTCGGATCTATTTCCGTACAGTGTTGATTGGTCATTTATCAGGTTCTGGATTACCTGTTCGGTTCAGTTCAGTGTGCGCCTTACCGTCGTTTCTCTGTCTCCGATCAGCGTTCACTTTTGTGCTATTTATTCTGTGTAACCTGCGAGAAGCGTGAGAGTTCTGTTGTGCTTGTATTTTCCATACTCGTCGACTGATCGTCCGTCCGGATTGTATTTGATCGTTCGAATCCGCGGTGCAATGTTTTTGGTATCGGTCTGTCTGTCTGTCTGTCTGTCTGTTCGAAATTGCAGATGCATGGGTTTGATTTGGCACGAGCCCGTAACACTTTGAGCACAGTGTTTAATTGTTGGTGTTGGTGGTTTATAGTATCGATGACGGATTCGGACTGTGATTGAAAAGGGTCACAAGTGGCATTCTACTGTTCACCGTCCGATGTGAGCAAACGAACGAATATTGGCGTGAGTGAGTCCGAGTGGGAATGCGATTTAGCTTGTTTTCTATCGAGGTATCGTTTTGCGTTACGGCCGAGACTGTTATGTGTTGGATGCTGTCCTATGCGCCATTTGAAAGAATGTGGCCGGCCACCCTTGGAGTAATGTCTTTCGCTAACGTTAGATTGATTAGCATGGTCTAACGACAGACAATCTCCTACATTGGATGTGCAGTCTTTCTGAGTGTGTGACAAGAACAGAGTCTTACACTTCGTTCCAGCTGCGACACTATTTGACATGACCTCATTTAACCGGATTCTACCACGTTTGTTATTAGTCCATCAACTTGCTCCATAATTGTTGATCTATCCATGTGCAGATCGGAAATAAATCATGTGACGCATGAAACGGTGGTGTTAGTCGTTGTTGAATGTTTTTGTCTGAATTGACGTCTTTTTGTGGTGAGGTGAGGTGATCCGAATTGGGATAGGAGGAGGCGAGGGGATGGGTGAAACGACATGGGTTATCTTGTCGCCCAGTGACTTCTAGATGTAATGTGATGAACGCGCATTGGTCCGCTGTTGAACGCGGGTTTTGTTGCACCTAATCGGCCTTGTTTCTCCTCCTGAGGAGCACGAGATTGTGCAGTAATGCCATTCATACAGTTCGCTTTCTCTGCAGCGGAGTGTGGTTTAGCACTGGTTGATTGTGAGCTGAGTGTGCGAGTGTATTTGACGTTTGTTCCCTGTCACGTAGTGAACCGGTCGTTCCATCAGTCCGCTCGTGCGTTTGTTCCTCGAACCACACCGCCGGTAGTTGTCCGATTGACGCGGTTGAAGTGGCTTTCTGCTTCTAGTATTCGTTTGCGTTTTTCTCCGTTCCACCTTTTTCGGGTACCGCAACGCACTGAAGCGGCGTTGCTCCGATCTCTGCTTTGTGCACGACCTAGCGCTCTCGTGATTCGTAGCTCCGTTATGATTTTCACAGGTTAACGAATTGATGTTTTATTATTCGAGCGGACTGTACTGGTTGTTCCTCGTACAGTGCTGTCTGTGTGAATTATAATTTTACTCATTTGATGTGTTGAGTTTGCGGTTGACGATATCCGTTGTCTCACATTATGCAACCTTTGTGAATTTCATTTCGTTTTTTTGTGTGTGCGTGCTTGCGTGTGTGTATGTGTGTAGTGATTGGTAACGCGTTGGTTCGAGGTGGGACAATTGTGAACTGAGGTTTTTTATTGTTTCGCATGGTTTTCGTCGGGACTGTACTTTGAATGAATTGTGGTAGCGTTTTTGCTTGAGTCGGTATTCGTTATTGATTGCTAGGGTTCAATTTGCGAGGTATTTTGTGCAGTGTGGAGCACATTTCGAATAGTGTCTCTCCGTTTGTTTGCGCACTCACGCATGCCACGTTTAAGGGTGTTTGGGCGAGTGATGTGAGTAGAACCAGAACTTGGCGACTGGTCGCCTGTCTGTCCTATCTGTCTCTGGTGATGTAATAATCCATCCGTCGTTTTCCTCCTCTCGGTTTTGACTCTGGCACAAGTTTAGGGCTGCCCGAGCGGCCACTCCGCGGTAAACCGTTTGAGATACGGGCTAAACGAGATTTCCTTAGAGTGACGAGCGAGGTTTATAGCATCGGGCGAGATGGTGGTGATTGTGTGGTATGCGACTACTGGTTTTTTTTTCTGAGTGCATGTACGAGATCTACTGCCGAATTCGACGTTTATGGTTTATCCTGTTGAACTTGACCAGTGTGTGATTCTGGGATGTTTGAGTAGCTTTTGCACCTGTCGAATGGCGAGTGAGCTACATAGGGTGTGACCGAGGAGCGTGGACGGGGAAGAATTTGAGAGAACTTGGTTGTGCGGAATGGAGAGCTACAGGCCCAGACCTATTCCGGATGATGTTTTGAGCGAAGACACTGTGCTGTAAGTAAATGGTTTTCGTAAAGCTGTTCTTCTCCCCCCCCTCCGCCGGCGCTCCCTTCGCCCCGTTGCCATCGTCCTTCCCCCAGAAGGGATCGGAAATCAAATAGAATAGCATTAAGGGTATGTTGTTGTCGGATCTATTTCCGTACAGTGTTGATTGGTCATTTATCAGGTTCTGGATTACCTGTTCGGTTCAGTTCAGTGTGCGCCTTACCGTCGTTTCTCTGTCTCCGATCAGCGTTCACTTTTGTGCTATTTATTCTGTGTAACCTGCGAGAAGCGTGAGAGTTCTGTTGTGCTTGTATTTTCCATACTCGTCGACTGATCGTCCGTCCGGATTGTATTTGATCGTTCGAATCCGCGGTGCAATGTTTTTGGTATCGGTCTGTCTGTCTGTCTGTCTGTCTGTTCGAAATTGCAGATGCATGGGTTTGATTTGGCACGAGCCCGTAACACTTTGAGCACAGTGTTTAATTGTTGGTGTTGGTGGTTTATAGTATCGATGACGGATTCGGACTGTGATTGAAAAGGGTCACAAGTGGCATTCTACTGTTCACCGTCCGATGTGAGCAAACGAACGAATATTGGCGTGAGTGAGTCCGAGTGGGAATGCGATTTAGCTTGTTTTCTATCGAGGTATCGTTTTGCGTTACGGCCGAGACTGTTATGTGTTGGATGCTGTCCTATGCGCCATTTGAAAGAATGTGGCCGGCCACCCTTGGAGTAATGTCTTTCGCTAACGTTAGATT
>UZAN01059836.1:0-11023 GCA_900618425.1 Echinostoma caproni
GGATGGCTTAACCCGTGCCATCCTTTCCGGACAGCGTATTGGAGATGCATGACTTGTCTGGAAAAAACATGTTGGGAAGCGTCTACCAGACCATTCTCAGTTAGATGCCTGAGAAAACGCCATTTGGGGCTGCGTTCAAGATCTTATTGAGAATGTCGCCTGGAGTGGTAGACTTATAATTGATAGGCAAGTATCGATCGTCTTTCTTGGGGATCACAGTCACCTTCTTCCAGTGTTGTGGAAGGGTACCTGTGTGGAAGCATTTTTCAATGAGTTGGGCATATGTTGCAGCCAAGACGTCGGAGATTTCTTTCCTTATACGCGGATGGATTTCATTCTGACCGATCAAGCTTAAGGAGTTCACGCGTCTAAGTTGTTCTTCAAATTCTTCCAATTCCAATTAGGACAACGTGATCCTGATGGGACTTGGTAGGTTACCAGATGAAAGTTGGAATGACTGACAGGAGAGAAGATGTTGAAAATTTGGTTGAATTGGGAGTGGAACACTTCCACCAATTCTGAAGCTGAGGTGGCTGGTGTCCATCGGATTTAGCTAGAGTACTGGTGGATGGGTTGTTTTAACGGGTTCGTCGCATAAATGTGTGCAGGACCGACCGGTTTATCCATGCCCTGGCTGTAATGCTGTTCTGTTGCCTACGTTCATACTCTTGGATTCTCGCTATGCATAAATTGCGAATAAGAATGAAGCCATTGGCTTTTTCCGTCAAACTCGTCAATTTGTACCTAGCAAAGAACCGCGAGCGTTCTTCCAACAGGCGACGAAAACCACGCGGTAAGGGTGTCTGTTTGAGAGGGTTTACGGACGCGGGGCACCAGCAGATGGTCCACTGTACGGACGCACTGCGCTAATGTACAACTTAGGAGGTGAGGATCGCATAACTGATTGATTTCTAGGAGATGAGCTTGGAGGACATGCCTCAGGTTGTTGAAGTTTGTTCTTTTAATGGAAAGAACAGGTTGGGACTCAACTGGGTCAGCGGACTATTACGTCAAAAGAGAGTAGAATGTGGTCACTGTTGCCTAAAAGGAAGTGCTGCTGTATTGTTATTGCCAGGTAACTATCATTCGTTATGACGAGGTCCAGCAGTGAAGGAGATTTCCCGTTTTGGAATCTGGTTGGACCTGTGGCATGCTGAAACAATGACGGCTCTGTGGTCGACCAGAAGTCTTCCAAATGTATCATCTGTGCCAATCTGTTGTCGGATTGTTGAAGTCTTCAGTTGTTAGAAATAGTGCATTGAGGTCGATGGATCTTAAACTATTCAGTTGCTTAATCAGAAGTTGTGATTCTAGCTCGCCATAGGAGGGTGGATGGTACACTATTCCTATCATCAATATCTCTGAGCGGGTCAGGGGGTTCGGACTCAGAGGCAGTCTGTGGAAGGGATGGGAGAGATAGAACAATCGATTGGGGTAGGTGGTCCCTCATATAGAGGATCTCATCACCTGCTCGACCCCTCTTTGAGTCTCCTCGAATCAGTGATATGGATATTTTGCCATCGCTGTTTTCCAGAGTCAACCAGGTTTCTGTGAGGGCTAATAGGTGCGGTTTCTCGTCAGCCACTAATTGTCAGACGTTCAGCATCTTGTTTGAAATGCTGAGACATTTAATGGAGGTGCATTTCAGAGCCCACTCACCAGAGATTTCATGAAGAACAAGGTTTGAGGGGGTCTTTTGGAGGGGCTATAATTTCGGAAATGTTTACAATAATTGGACTGCAGAGCGGGTTCGTTTTGCGGGACATTCTGCGACACGATTGTTTTGACCTGTTGAAGTGGTCAAGTGGACACGAAGGATGGCACATGAGATGAAAAGAGGAAGTTTGCTGTCCCTTACGGGAATGTGTGAAGGATCCTTTTGGATTTACAGTCCGAAGAATGAGAGATTGTGGTGCTAATGACTCGGCTGGAGAGAATAGTACAGAGGTTTGCTGAGCTAACCGAACCTATGCAGTTTTGGACTGGGAGGCTTCTTAGGATTTGCCTTTTAGTAGTGAGGGTAGAGTCCCTTGGTGTCGTGGCTGTTGGAGGGGTGTTTTGGTCCAAACGCAAGAGAGGGGATCGATGCCCTGGAAATTTGTCGTCTCCCAGGGGGTGAGACTGTTATCGCCTGGCGGTTTACTCATGAGATGGGAATTACCGGGAGACAGCGGAGTTTGGGGTCAATCAGGGCCTTTGTACTTTTGACGGCATCTTTCCGCTGAGTTTGGTCATGTATTGTCCTGTCTGAGGAAACTCTGTAGACAAGGTAACACGACCTTTTCAGGGTCTCGGTCTGGGCGAGGGCTTCTGCCATCGCCGACTCCGAGTTAAAGGTGATAGGGATGCCGTACACCATCACCTCCACCACCTCTTGAATTCGGACATCAGCCATGATGCTCCGCTTGCATTGGGTAGGAATAAGGCTGTAGGGCTTGACAAAGTATTGGCTCTCGTAGCTCGAGTGAACTGAATTCCATTTCGCCTGTTCGCCGAGATCGGCAATTTGTTTGCGAACGTTTCATCACCAGCCGAGGTGACATCATCAGTGCTTGTGATGAAACGTTTGCGAATAAATTGCCAAGCTCGGCGAACAGGCGAAATGGCTGTAAGGCTTTTCAGCAGGGATGTCCTTGCTCAATCCGAGAACTGAACTTGTGGAAACTGCCCCAAATTGTAGGCCGTTTTGCACTAAAGGCCGCTGTTTCTAGCGTCACTGCGATTCCAAGTATCTGTTGTTGTGATATCTTGATTACTCAATCTGCGGCCGCACACGTTGGAAAATTATCCCTAACCAACGCTGTCAAGTGACTTATGCCGTGGTTTACTGCCCCAACCGTTTATCGTAGATCGTTTATTATTAAAACTTTAAAGTTTGGGGCGATCAGAGATACCTCATGTGCTATCTGAATGCTGGCCCAGTTGCTGGCAGTGGACGCCGCATGAGGGTGTCCCGCATGGACAAACTGTCATCGTCGGACGACTCACAGAGCTCAAAATTCTTAGTTCAAGAGATGTAATTATTGAAATATAGAATGTAGTACGGAGCAAGCCTTTACTACAAAGGGTTAAACAAACATGTAATTCTATTTGGATTCCACGGGAACACTATAAATGGAATAAGAGCTAGTAGAATGGTTTGAGATAATCACAAATGAAACTGTTTCCACCGGAATAATATTAAATACTGATAAAAACATCGTTATGGTAACGGGCCTGTTTGCTTAGCCTTCTGACGATTAGTCAATTTTGTTGTTAATCCTGTTCCCTCCTGTTGCATGAGCTTTCCCATCCTGTACTGACCAATAAGACGGCTGCTAGGGATCCAAAGCGAACGAACTTTCAATTATAAAGACAGCTGAGCCTCAGCGCGAGCCATATTAGTGGTGCTCTGAGTGCAGGTCGTTGACCATTGCGGAAGGACAGCGGGGTTGCTTTGCAATTATCACAGTCGATTGAGTACACTGACTAAGGTACAGTGTACGGCTGAAACGTCAGAAAGCAAGGGCAAATTACGCTATTTGGGGACCGGAGAATTTACGACCACATGGTACACTTCAACTTTGGTGCTACTTGTTATATGCTGTCGCGTATTTACAAAAAGATATAATAGCCGTACAAAGTGAATGCTAAGCTGGAACATACAGGGCGCGTTACTAAGAATCACGGTCAGTAGGCACTGAACTGTCTACAGATAGCATAGCTGAGTGCTGCTGAGTGCGTCTCCAGGTCGCGGATAAAAGAACGACCACCTTGATGGTTACCCGTGAATAGGTGGGACTCCCTCACTGAATAATCGGTCACGGACGATCAGCGACGATGCTAGAGGACGTGGTGGGGTTTCGGATGGCAACCCTTTGAATGTCAAGAGTGTCTGCTGACAGCATTGCGATGTGTGGAAATGTGGCCCGCCGCCAACTAAGGCCATTGCAACATTCCTACTCTTAGGAGTAAGACAAACTGTGCAACGCTACCTCACGGACACGATGGGAATCCTGGACTGGCGCGGAGCCATCCCAAGGGCGTATGAACCATTCTAACGTTCAACGGCTGCCAACAATTCTACCATGTTACCCAGCGGGTCACACTTGACTATGAAAGGGTTAGAGATGCACCCTCGAATAAAGCCGAGTGACGCTGCGGACGTCACTTAGTGTCTCATTCCCGAGTTTCTTCATGGATCGTCTTACAATGGTACATCACATTCATGCTAAGGCGTTCCCGGGAAGCGGCGCACTCTGCACTCTCCCAGTGGCTGAGGTGACAAATGAGCAAGCTGAGAACCTAATTCATCTATGCACAAGATCCAACATCCATGAAGCCTGCTGGAATGTTAGAACATTACTAGACTCAGGATGCCAGAGTACCACGATGCGTTCACTGCACGACTACAGGATAGACATCTGTTGTCTGCCCGAAATCCGACTACCTAAATGTGGCACAAAACTAACCAACGTATCACATAGCAACGGACCCTACCGGTTATACCATAGGGACCCAACTTACAACCCCGGTTTATACGGGTAAGCAACCGCTGTAAGTGGCCGGGCCAACAATGCCATGATCTCCTGGGAACCGATCTCTCCCAGAATTGCCATAGCGCGCCTCATTGAAAAGCCGTTTAACCTGACTATCATCGTTGTATATGCTCCCAAGCTACATGCGGAAGAGCCCATCAAGGACGACTTCTACATTCAAGTTCAAAACGCAGAAAACCGCAGTCCGAGGTTCGACATTCTCATTATCGCAGGGGACTGGAACTCACACACTGGTCCCTCAGACGAACATACTCGGCGTGTTCTGGGATTGTTAGGCCTTGGTCAACGTTGCGAAAGTGGCGAACGCCTAGTCGAACTTCCTGATATTAACCGGCTGGTCGTGGCCATTACCCGTTTTCAGCACCCCAGAAAACACCTGCTCACATGGCACTCAGATCATAACCACACCAGATTGATTATATTTTGGTACGTGCTCGCTGGACCTCTTCGGCAGAAGACTGCCAATCCTATCGCGGCGCAGAAACTGGAAACAGGAACGGTACAGACCATCTCCTTGTAAGCGCTCGCTTCAAGATGCACCTCATTACTTGCCGGAAGGCTCGTCTCCCAGACAAATTCAACGTCGCGCTCGTTGAACGACCTGACGGAAAGTAGGCGCTGCTAGAAGCAATCGCCTCCAACCTAACCGAAACTTTCTTTAATGACTCAACAGTGGACACACGGTGGTGTACACTGTAAACGTACATAGGAGAAGCGACACCGGAGCAGTTAAGTTAGATTCTTCGCCACAAGTGCCACTGTAAGTCCGAACGTACACTGCAGTTATCCTCAAAGGCAAGTGATGCGCGGTTGATTAGTTCTCCTGAATTTCGTATTATATGTACCCAAGCCGCTGCTAAGAGCGACCTTAAACAATACTGGAAGGTGATTGCAGACACCGTGGTGGCTGCAACCGTCGCAGCGGACGTTTGAAAGCTAGTCCGTTCAATTTCTGTCGCAGCAGGAAAGAGGCAGACATAGGAATCACTGTTGCGTAGCACCACAGGCCAAATTATTCAGGGAGCCGAGCAAAAAATGCAGAGGGCGGGTTGAACACTTTGACGGATTGTTCAAGCGACCATCAAACCAAGCTGGCTCTCGACAAATGTCAAGCAGTTTGGAGACTTTCGACGTCCATTGCAACGCACCTAACAAGACAGAAGTCATCAATGCAGTCCCTTAATTGAAAAACATGAAGGCCGTTGGAGAAGACGGGGTACTATCAGAGGTATTTAAAGCTTCCTTACCAACTCTGATCGAACCTCTGCACCCTCTTTTCCACATCGTTGGGGAAAGAGAATTTTTACAATTTTATTTCCGGTCCCAATTAAGGGCGACAGATCTAAATTCAAAATTACAGGGGTTGATTGATATTGCAGCCAAAATGTTTGTAGTGATACTGCTTAATCGTTTTGCAGTCGCACGAACCAGGAGGGGGGTTGCTGCGAAAGAGGCTTTGTTGAACAAATCTTCACTATCCGTGGAATTCTGGAACACCAATACAAGTTCCAACATCCTGTCACTGCATGTTTACTCGACTTCTGTACTGCGTTTGACTCTGTCGATAGAGAATCCTTGTGATGCATATTGCGGTCCGATGGGATGCCTGAGAAGTTAATCAGGCTTTTAAAGTTATACCACACAGGAACCCGGGCACTCTTCCGTATCTATGGAGAAGAATCGGCTGCATATACCCTAAGTTCTGGATTTAGTTAAGTTGTCCTCTATGTTCGATGTTAATCAATTACACCGTAAATTGTAAAATGCGGAACGCACTCATCAATTACCCTGGAGTGCAGCTTGAAACATATACATGGATTGTGGACCTCGACTTTACGGATGATGTCTTTGTACTTGGAGACAGCATTGATAACATCCAGCCTGTTGTCAGTCGTATAAATCAGTCCGCCCTGTCCATTGGGCTAGAGATCAAATCGACCAAAACGACGAAATTTTGACCGAAACTTCCACCATGACACAACCCCTCTCGACTAACAGGGACCTTGTCGAATCAACCGAAGTTTTCAAGTATCTCGCCTGTGGGATAAGACCAAACAGCCAGGATAAGAAGGAAATCCAACCTTATGTAGATGGAGCCAGAAGAGTTTCTCTATAACTCCTCAAACCGTTGTGAAATCGATGCGAAATAAGCTAAGCACTAAACTTCGGGTTTATCAGGCTTCCATTCGCCTTATCCTCACTTGTGGTTGTGAAACGTGGCCTCGAAGGGTACAAGCTTGCAATCTTTGAGGTGCGTACGCCGCATCTTGAAAGTAAATTGGAGAGATCGGATTTCCAATGATGAGGTTCGACGGCGTTACTTGAACTTTGACAAAGTTTCAAAACCGTTACAACGCCGGCGCCTTCAGTGGTTTGGTCATTTGCTCCGAAGGACCGACACTAAACTCTTGCGATAGACTGTAGCCCCCGCACCGTGTCGTGAATGGCGTTGCCGACGCCGTGGTTGAATGGGAACCTGGAGTAGCACAATCAAGGGGGATTTGGAATTACTTGGTCTTTAATACGTATATAGAAGTCACAAGTGGAACCAGAATTGGGTATCCCACTGCGTCAACCTTGCCACCGATCGTCATGCATGGGGCGCCATCATTAGAGACATTCAGGAAGCCGACTTATTCTCCCGCAGGAGTTAGTCAAAGGAATTAGGCTTACGTTTAACAAAATATATACAGTCTAAGTAATCATCAAGTGTAACGGGCTGTCATAGCGTGCGGCTGCTTTGATTTCGCCTGGTAACGGGTGCGGTGGCATGTCTTGCTAAAGTGGGTGTTGCGACCGAAAAGTGGAAAGCCGGTGCTGGAAACTAAAGCCTACAAGCTCAACACGTTAGAGATGTTTGGGTAGGGTTGAAAGAATCAACTTCGACGACAGTTGGCTGTAGGAGATCTATAGCTGTTCTCTCACTCTTACTATCACCGTCAACGTCGACCTTCTCTAAAGGATACGGAACGGGTCTATATAAGGTGATCGCATGGGTGAACACAACCCGTCTACCCTAATGAACACATCGCAGGTGATTGCTTAAGACTTGGGTACGTAGCTGCAGGTAGTTTTTCCTTCTAGTGACGTCAGCTTTAAAAGGCGCATGTGATATTCTACGTGCTTGACAAAGTCACCATGTTCAAGGTCAGAAGGATGCCATGGTGCAAATAATTTGCCTGAAAAACGCAATATGCGACCGTTCAGTCGTTCCTTTGAGGTGGCGTTTAATTCTTACTTGACTGTGTTACGCAAACTTAGCAGAACCATTATCAATAAAAATGACAATGGTAGATTTTACAACGAACGTCGTGAGGCATGCTGGGATGCACAATCATTTTGTACAATACGTGGCAGAACATTTGGATCGACAGATGAAATACAACGGAATGCAATTTGTTTGCGCGTGAGAAATAAGGATAAACACGAAACGGTCAGTGGACAATTTTCTTTATTCGGGAAACTTATAAAAAGGAAGGTGCGCAATGTAGCACATTTCTGACAGGTTATATTTCTGTGGATGAGAAATTATGAAGACGAAAAGTGACAGAGGCGGAAATTTAACAAATGAAAACGTGTACACATGTCAATGGGTTTGTGTTATCTAGAGCTAAGTTCGATCAGGGAAGAGAAATGGAAACTTCGCATACTGGACGCGATAAAGATGTCAAACGTTGATCGCGCGGAGGTGAAAAGACACAAAAACTGGATGGATGGAGTTGTTTTGAAGGTTTTTGTGTGTGATGGAATATTTGTGTTCGAAAAAAATGGCTACATAAAGTCCTGCCGGCACGACTAACTTCTGAGTGAATTCACTGTTTGGGCGAGGTTGATCGGGTCAGGACGGGGATAAGAGGTTTCAGGCGCCGCCAGGTCTTCTATCATCGATAAAAGAACACGAGTCCTTTGGGTCGCAACGTGTGGGCCTGCAACTCAACATTGAGTTTGTTCAGCGAAACGGTTCAGTTGATAGAAGGTTTCATAGAGTCCTGCTTTTCGATATTCGGTTTCTTTTAGTTTTTTTCAATGATGCATATTGTACCGATCCGACGGCAGTCGCCGTTATTATTACAGCTGAGGATCTCTGTAATAGATGCCGGAAATGGGAAAGAATTTAGGTTTGGTTCCAAGCTGATGAGCGGGGGAAGGAAGAATAAAGCATGCATGCGCAATCTGCAGCGAGAAAATCAGTATCGTAGCAAAAATCGACTGATAAATTGTACCCATAGAACAGTTTCGACTAATGACTATTAGATAGACCTCGCAATGAAAATAAAAACGGGAATACTGATTTCCTTTTGGCTCAGAAGCGATTAANAGCGATTAATACAGATAACTCGAAGAAAAAAGGGAAAAAAGAAGAGCAAGAGAGAACATGAAGAGTTCAGAGACATTCAGCAGGCCAAATACCAGACAGAAGAGCATCCGGTGGTTTAGACACGTTAAGTCAAGAGCCAAAACAAGGTTATACGATGGACAATTCAGTCCAAGTAGTACCAACACCATTTGAGCGGAAACGCTCAAACGGTGTTCCTATACCTCAACTGAAATAAAAATAGCGATTCTGATTTACCACTAATATAAACAAATACAGTATAACTTTGGCTCGCAGTGCTGCCTTCAAGTGGCGTATCATCAAGCCGTTGGCTTGTGGACGGTATATAGTCGTTCTAACGTGGCGGCAACGAAATTTGTTCGACAGAATAGTAAAAGCATTGTCAAAGCGAGAGCCGCGATCAGTGTTACTTAATGGTGACTTGATGTGTCTGTGGATCCTAATGCGTTGTCATTGGAGGCAAGCGCGACCCATTGTAAGATATTCCTCTTGATGTTGGTCCAGACAAGCCGCTCATTGAGTATTTTCACCGAAGCCTTTACAATAGGGTCTGAGAGGTTATGTAGGCTAAAGAATATCTGTCGACGGAATGATTGCGTAACTAGAGGGCGGGGACAACCCTGTGATCCGTCACGGATGATAGTACGCTCCGAAGTGAAAAGCTCTACTGATGGGAGACGGAGTTAGCTGTTGGTTTTCAGCTGAAGGACCTCGTGGTCATCTAACTGGGATGCAGCCATAAATTCTAGGTTTATGATGAACCAGTTAATCAGATGGACGTGTGAGAGTGCGCCTACAACGGGATTGTGTTCCCCCAGAAGTGTCGTATATCTGGAGTAAACAGAGATGCTTCATCAAGGTGGCGAATCTCGTGTGGTAAGTAACGGTCGAATGCTGATCTAAGCGCATAAACCAATGGGTTGTAATCTGTAAACACCGTAAACGCACCACTTTCAAGGACATACCTACTAGCGTATGCCCAGGAGTATTGCCAGCAATTCTCTGCCAAAGGTGGTATTCGCGAACTACGGAGGTTGGAGGCGCTTAGAGACAAACAACACGAGCGCCAGGAACCAACAACCTGATGTTATGACACCGTTCCATTAGCTAAGTCAAAGGCGTCAGTGGCCGCTGATAGAAGGGAAGTGGTCGATGTGAGCAAGGTAACTTCCTTGATAGAGGCAAAAGCAGTTTCAGCTGCGTCGAACAAAATCTAATTGCTGCTTGTCTCCGCGCAAGAGATCGGTGATGAGGCGCATGATCTCTGAGCATAATGGGATGAAGCGATGGTAGCAGTTTACCAAATCAGCAAATAGTCACAATTGGCGATAGGAGGAAGGTCCTGAGAGGTGGTGGATGGCGGTGCCTCTAACCAGCAAGGGCTTGAACCCTGAGGCTGCGATAACGTGACGTAAGATGTTGAGGGTCGGCTTACCCAATTCACATTCGTCGACGTTAACAGTAAAACCATATTCAACGAGAAGCTTGAGAAGAGCGCACAAGTGTGTGCTGTGTCGTCCTTCGTATAAAATGGCCACTAGGATATTGTCACGGTACACGTAAACATTATCTAAACCGCTATTCAGCTCGTGCATGAACATTTGAAAGATTTGCGCGGCATTGTTGCGTCCAAGTGGCATGTGAAAGAACCCAAACAGACATTTTCGCGATTTAATGAGTATGCCTCTGCTACCGGAATCGGGTAGTATGCATGAATTTTTGCATGCAGGTCAATGCAAACAAATATGGTAGAGCCAGATGGAGAAGAAGTACGATAGTGTAAATGCGGGATGCGGTACTTAACTGGGTCGGTGACTCAGTTAGGAACTGAATGGGCATTGCAAGGACGCCAGTGTACGTCAACCAATTCGCACTTGAGTGACGCGTAGCCGAACCGATACGAATCCCGAAGTAAAAACACAAGTGATCCGCAATGTTCTACGATACTGAATTAACGAAATCATTACAAAATGTACAATAAAGCAAACCTCAAATATGCGGCCAAAAGCACTCAAGCAAGCGAGCTAAATAAGATGTCCCGAGAGAGGCAGACAGTCGCTCCCGTTCTCAAACCACGCAAACTTCAAGTGTGCTGGGCATCGAATTAACAGATGAACAATAATGTATGGTGTTTGTGATGGAGAGATGT
>UZAN01059844.1:0-11016 GCA_900618425.1 Echinostoma caproni
TGACGCTTTGGGATCCAATTTCGGCTACGCGTCGCTCGTTGATCTTTTTGTGAGTTACAGCTACCACGTGACCGGCTTCGGGACCGAAGGGATCGCTGAAAAGACTTTGAAGTGGCCTCTTGAACTCCATCCAGGCAAGACGAAATGACGGCCAGTTGAGTGGCAATGGGACTTGATTAATCGGCTGTGTCGACAATGGCAGAACAGTTAAAGGATGTGCTCTGTAAATAGAAAGCCATGGCGTTGTCGGCTCATTCGGACTTAACGCTGAGGGGCAGACGACGCATGGTGCCAGGGTCGTGCAAACAGCCTTTGGGATAGATTTTCAACCCAAAAATCGCGAAGTAAGTTTTCGTCGAGCTCTAGCTGCATGTTGCGCAAGAGTTGGGAAGGCTTAAGGGAGCCCACAGAAATTCCTTGGACTACTGATTTTCTCTTGGGTGAATAAGCCTGTGCGAGTTAAGACGGCGTCCCGGAGAGTCTGTTAAGGACGCTCCTTTGGGGCTGGATTTATGACGTCAAACCCTGGTTCAACAACATCCAATGGTAAAGCTTACAACAACTGATGAAATTTTGAATCGGACTGAGTGATGCCTCGGGTCGAGAAATGGGATTTGATCACCGAAAACCACACGGAGGGATTCTTATGATAGAAAGGCGGACTAATAAAATTGCCCGCGTTCATGAATACCAGGTGCTGTTTAACACGAGTGATTTTCTTTGATTCGGTCATGATTTGGGACATAGCAGACTAAATACTGTCAAAAATAGAACCGTAACAGTAATTTCGTAAAAATACCCAAACAGAACAAAACGGAAAAATATTTTCTCAAAATAAACTAATTACACCTCACGTAGCGCAAAAGATATAAAACTCGAGAAAAATAACGCCAATGGTTCTTGAAAACAAAAATTCTTAAAAATGGACCAAGAATCAGAAAAATGGAACGGGCTCACCAGTTTAGAGATGGAGGATGAAATATCAAGACCAGCGACAGCGGAGCAATCTTCAACCCCCAGCGTTTCTCGATCACCCGGTATAAATCAGGAAGAACAACTGGTTAGTCAAGGGAAAGTGTTCGCGGAAGTTACCGGAGTTTAACCTGACGGCGCACTTTGGATCGTTGACACGAAAAACATTGTTTCGCCCACATTCGAAAGTTCTTATTCATGGATGGGCGCACGTTACCATCCAACACCCCCCTGTTATTTGCTTATTCTTTGATCATTCTAAAAGCCGCAACTTTTATTTATTAAAAAGCTTTTTTGACGTTTTTATTACATCGTTCAAAATTTAATTTTATGAAATATGAGAGTGCGTTTTAGGCTGATTTGTTATAATTTGTGACCATGAAACATGTCGGAGGGCTCGAACATGTACCGTATGTTCCATCAAATTCAAGTAGAGGTGTGTATTGAATATTTGCAGGACCGCCATTTACTGCCTGAAACACCTACCTGTGCATGCAGTCGCACAATAAACATGCAGGAGTTACTTTTAAAAGCAAATACGGTCGAGGTCGTCCGACACCCACTGTGTGGATGTTTGGAATGTACGACCCTATAACTGGTGCCTATACGAATAATTTCGAGTCTTTTTGGAGTCACATTAAAAGGCGATTAAAAACGTTACCGGGTCAGTGGGTGATGTTATATGGGAACATTTAAATGAGGTACAGTACCGCATGTGGTTTAGTTTTTCCGTACTAACGTTTATTAATGACACTGACACCTATTTACGACACGTAGCGCAGTTGTATCTATGTTGATTGACATTTACGACTTATTACATTATTCTCTTCATTATTATTTGCGTTTTTTTAAGTGTGTGCATTGGGTGATGTATTTATACTGATTATGAGTAGTATCTTTTTACGAAAAGTGCCTTTAGGGTGTGCCGGATGGTAACGTGAGCCCACGGATGTTCAGATTTATCGTGCAGCAATCAAACGAAGTTATGCTGCGATACCTGAGTAAGTTAAGCCATGTAAGATGTCTAAAACTAAGCGACGATAGGATGAGGGTACTATAGTTCGAGGTAGACCGGCAGACATGTCACATAAGATGGTACCATTAGAAGTCGTTGGTGCTATTGCCTGATATCTTAAGAAAGTTGAATGGACCGATTCTTCGCAAGAAGAATCATTTGTCTGGGCGTCAGCCATAGCAATGATATCCAAAGAGGGCTTTATCGCATTAACGTGAATACGTAATAAAGCGCCCGCAACACAATTCGACTTGCGTGCTTTATAGTGTTCTCATATTCCATCCAAACGTCCACTTCCGACGCGGATTAATTTTCGCAACATTTAAGACAGATTGTTCCTGTTGAATGATGAACTGAACTTGATGAAAGTCCTTCTGACTGTTATCTCGATATCAATTAGCTTACTTATAAGTAGTATTTACACTAACGGTAAAATTCGCCAATTTACCCTTTCATTCCTGCCTTGGATTGTTATGCATTCATTTCATAATCTTAAATCACGTAGATTAATGTTATGCACTGGATTTGAGATTGCACAATTCGTGCGTTTACCTGCGTTGAATCCCAGGACTTGACATTTTATCACGATAGCTCCAACGTGGAACATTTTAGTGTATTTAACTTATTAACTGAGGGGCTCGCACACGATCAGAAAACGTTTTGTAAGGGTAGAAGGCTATCGTCTCTCTAGCGTAGACTGAAAGTGCATTCTGTGTCACGTAAGTTTATACTTTATTTCATAAAATCCTTCATCTTTCTCCGCTGTTTATATTGTTCGTCAGTTGTTCTCCTGGTTTCCTTGCGAAGGATTTTGTTCCTGTGAGAAGATACCCAAGGTTCCTCACAAAATACAGTTGACTTCCTACAGTGACCCTTGCAGAGTATATTGTTACCAGATACATTGATGCCCCTCACAAATTTACCCCTTACATACTTAAAGCCGTTTACACCCTCGCACGACAAATTTGCATAGAGGCAAGTCGACACCCTAGGTGCACAAAGCTTATCTCGACTTGTATTCACTTGATCAATACAACCACGTTCACGTGCCCCTTCGAATCATCACTTGCAGTCATCATAAAGCATTTAGTCATTGACAACATCCACTGTTCCTGTTTGGACAGCAGCAGCAGCAGAAACAATAACAATACCAACACCAACAACATCATTCACTATTTTTAAATTCCCTTGATCACTGTGGTAATTTTCAGAAGAAGTCATCCTGATCAAGCTTTGTTTGCTGTGGTGTTTTCTTTAAATAGAACTTTGTATGTTGATTGTGAAAAGTTCCGTGGCCTCGGTGGGATTCGAACCAATGCTTTTGTATACGCTTTTGTATAGCGCGTGCTCTGTCAGCTGAGCTACGAGGCCACACCGATAGCACTGATCCTTTCACATTCGAATTGCTCATCCAACTTATGGAGGCATATGGCATCCATTGAGTGGGTAATTCGAATAGGACAAGGTTATTGGATTCGTCGGTTAGAATTCCAGCGAGGCCACCAAACTTTTGACAACTGACACACAAACTCCAAACTTGCCAAACAACAAGTTAAGTTGAATGAACACGGGATACTACATACAGATAACCGAACTCTCTCTCTCTCTAACACTGTATTGTGATTGATGTGAACTTTTTTCGATTCCTATCCACTACTCATCTCTCCCAGATAGAATGTGTTCTTATGGAGAGATTGTGAAAGATTTTTAGAACCTCCCATAAAGTGAAGATTTCTCACAAGAATTCTTCGCTCCAAGTGATAATCACACCGAATTTCTGAACATTTCACATTTAGCAAAAAATCCATAATCGCGTTAGAGTATCCAATCTTCAACAGGGGAGAATAAAATGAACAAGAAGAATGCGTATTACTAAAATGCAGATAAACTGGAAAAAAAAGAAACAAAACAAACAGGAAACTTGATTCGGAAAGAAAAAAATCAATACCTAAATGAGTGGGAGACTGGGGATGGGTGGATTGAAGGAGCAGTGAAAGCGGGATAAATGCGAGCACGGGAGACTGTTTGACACTGGCGGCCCGCGTTCAAGTCCAGTAGGACGGGCGAGTGTGTGCGCGGGTGCACTTGGGCGCGGGCGTGTTCGTGTGCTTTTGGAGTTTTTCTGTTCACAGTGTGACACGATAAGAATCAAGTAAGCAATTTTATCGCGATGCGATGGCAACAGATCACCTTGCATGCTTGTACGATTACACATTTGTACACGTCAAAATCAGCTATATTTCGATGGGATGAGGGGGGGGGCGGAGCGTTTTGTGCAATGCATCGAAAGTTCTTAAGCGTGACTGTCTATGCTTCCTACGGGTGTAGATGATACCTGATTTCGCTTCACTAAGCACGGAGACGGGGTTTGAGGTGGTTCTGGTGTTTTAGAACCGGGTCGTAAGGAAGTGTTGAACGACAGTGAGGGTGAACTGGTACCACAGGGTGTGGGACAGCGTTCGATAGGATCAACTGATACGCAATCCGATCCCTTCGAAGATCGTTTGTCCACATTTAATCCGTACACATTCAGATAACCGTCCGAGATAATACCTGAATCCTGACTTGTTCTGTTTTGAGCAAGTGTGATTCGGTTCGAAACCATAGTGTTATGCTTTTGTGAACTTGGCGTGGGTGAGGCCGGAGGAAGGGCCCAGTATTGTTCCCCCGGTTTGCCTATATCGTTCAGATCTCGTCCCACGGACGACAACACATCGGACTTTTCCCTCGGCCAAGGCCAGGTGGCCATGATCCAATCAAACGAGTCGGCCAAACTGACCGTGTGAGCGTCCGATGTGTGAGTCACGTCATCGGCAGATCGTGTTTTGAATAGGAATGGGATGAACAAGTTGTTCCACAGATCGGTGAACCAGTGTTTCGAGGCGGCCACATCAATAGGGCAAGCGAGGAAAATACGTAAACCGAAAATTGCCGGACACGCGTGTTGCGGCTGAGCATTGGACAGCCTATTCAAATGTTTCCATACTTTGGGAATCCACGTGACCAGCTGGGTGAGGGTCGTGTCAGGATCAGCGCTCTCGGAAGATGGATGTTTGGACTGATCCGGATTGGGTTGGTGTATGAAGAGGCGAGCTTGAGCCAGTTTACGTCTCAAGTAAGAGCTCAAGTAGGACGCCGTTGAATCGAAGTCGGTCAAGTGTTCAATAAAACTGAAATAGAGATTAGTGCAATTATCAGTGGTGATCTCCAATTATTCGATGAAAATGGAGCGATGCAAAAAACGTTCAAGGAAACTTGACAACTTGCGTTCTCGTGCACCAATCGATGATGATATGATTCTAATTTCTGGGGCTCACTAGACATACCTATTCGTCTTACTGTTGTGCGACTGAAAAGATCAGTAGTGTTATACATTCACAAGACAATGCCGAGACCACAAAGAGTGCATATTACGAACAACGGTAAGGATATCGATAAAACGGAGTGCATACAAACAAAACTTCTCATTGGGCACAGGTCATCATAACTCCCAAAAGCACGCATGATATAATTGGAACAGTTGCGACAGTTGATGCGCATTTTCTGTTTCTACACTTTTTATCACAATAATTCACTTTAATAGGTTTTGTTCATTTTGGACCGCTAGCCACACTACTCACAAATTTGAGTAGTACCTCACAACAGTGGTACTATTTATTTGGTAGCCTAAGCCACTTAGATATCAAAGTAAAACACTTGAAAAGTAAGGTTGGTAATTTAGTTTCAGCATGACGAAAAAATATCAGAAAATAGCGAATAAGAATCGAACACGGAATTAAACTTTTGTGAATGATGTTTACTATGAAGAGACAGCGTATTCCGACCCCAGTTTTATTTATTCCTTTCGCTGTGGTGCAGAAAAATTATTCCACGATATGTAAGTTATTACGTACCCACAACCAAATATTCACGATTTTCTGGTTGAAGCTTTGCCTGTCTCACTTAGTCCCGTAACGCAACACGTGAGCGTTCAACCATCCATCTATCAAAGGACTTTAAATTTACCTCAGCTTTACCTTAGCTTGGAATACCCGCCGACGGTATTCTCATCATGATCTTGAAGTTTATCTATTGCACGTAGACAGCTGAGTCAGGGCGCAAATATCTGATAGGCAATATCAATTCCGCTAACAATGTATCACACTTATGTATTTTAATCCCGTCCGTCAATGCGCCATATTCCCGTCTGTTCTAACTTCCATTGTGTATCTGTGAACCCAGTTCGAATGCAACTTTTGAATTAACTTTAAACAGTGATAGACAAGTATGAATTTGTGCAACCTCAATCTGCAGGTCATTTTGAAGTAGTTGTTTATATTTAAACACTGCGCGAATACACACACGCACACACACACACACACTGAATGTACGGCACAATTAAAAAAGACCAACTTACTGAACAGCGAAACGTGTTTCTAAAACCTTGAGTTGATCGTTCAACAAGTCACTGGTGGCCAGAATTACGGGCCTACAAAAAAAAACAGAGATAGAAGAAATGTGATCACATATTAGTTTATGCACACGCAGGGTGATAGGTTAATCAAAATCATCTGGTCTTGTGGAAACGATGCAGCTGCTATCGCATTGTTCTCTAACTCGGTCGTCCGTGTTTCTGTCACAATTTTCACCCGTCGGTTCGTATGGGCAACATGGGGGCGCACTCTTAAGTGCGTCATCCTCAAATGATGATAATTACTCTGTATGTGTGTGTGTGTGTTACTTACTGCGAAATATCACAAACAGAGATAACCTGACAAATAGCAGTACGGGAACCATGTGAACACTAGACGTAGGCGAATTATCGCATGGTCATTTTTCTCTAGCACTTCAACAGTGAACACACACCAAGATAGATCAATTGGAGGTCATGAGAGAGTTACGCACTTGCAGACGGTGATGGGTTCGCATTGGTTTAGTCCCTGTCACCGGCATGCTTTGAACCCGATGGTCCGAGGTTCGAGCCCCACCACCGCCACCCCGCTTTGGTGGTAGGCAGCTCTGCTGTCGTCCAGTTCAAATACCACGCCTAACCTATCCGGGGCCTTATGTGGTTCGCCACTCGAAGTCCTACGAGGCTTAAGTTGCCGGTTTCCACCACTGAACAGTAGATCCTCGTGACTGTGGGGTTCGCTCCGTCTGTTGTTCATCACACACTTAGGTGTGTAGTAATAAAAAAAAAATTAAACGGTCTACGGTAGAGCTGACCGCATTTTTGTGGTCCGCAAAAATCACATTATGCATCCTTTGGGAATCAGTAAACGAGCGGTATTTACCATATCATCGTTTGCTTAAGACCTACGACAGTGATCACACCCCCGGTGGAGCATGAACCGGAATTGGTTTGAGGCAGATTACAAATAACGGTAATTTAGCTATATATATATATATATATATATATATATGCATACACGGAAGTCATTTTTATATTGTTATTTACCAGAAATCACAACGAGTACATACGAATTCGTAAGTTCACTATGAACCACGGTTGCATAGAATTTCATTTTCGTCTCACCCTATCACCAGACTGATACACGCAAATGAGTGCCGAAATTTCCGTTCTTATTCCAGAGCACAAATGAACGTCAAAAACCAACATATATACACAGAAAAGTAAGGCATCACTAGTTTGGTAATGAAACCGAGTAAATGTAACAGTATTACTATCAGTGGTTCTTGGCTATGTGATCAGCGGTTTTTAACCACACATGTGTGTAATCAATCCGACATGGCCTACTGATCTGGTCTGTTTGTTCATTTACTGTTGCCAACCCAACTCCTCAACATGTTCACAATTTACAAAGGGAAAAAACATACCAAGGTGTGGTGTAATTCTTGTTCAGTGAGTCGAGCATCTCAACCAAGGAGCCTTGTATGTGATGCAGGTTCTCCAAAATCATCACTTGGGGAATACCGTGCCTGTTGAATGTGGCCAGGTGTTGAGCAATAAAACAGTGCAATTCTTTGACCATTGTGGATCCATTTGGTTTCACATAGAACGATCGTATAGAGTTGGGTTGTTTGGAGCTGTTGATGGGTGCAAAGTTGAGATAAGACACACAAAAACAGACAGATTGAAGCTCAAGCTCTCGGTTACTACACAGATAATTTCATAAAGTTTTATTCCCACAAACTTTGGCAATCGTTATTGAAAAAAAAAACTGTGCACAATTTAAATTTCTCACTAGTTAAGTACTTGACTGTGTGAAAATCGATATTTCAGAGCTCCATCATGCACCATATGATGAGCTCGTTGTCTTTCGGCAAATTCGGGAGGCAGTAAATGAAGCACGACATTTATAGTAAGACATTAAGGTAAATCTTTACTTATGCAATCACTTATTAATGCAACCTAAGGAAGGTTATCATGCTTGCAGTTGAACCAAACCATGAATTTTAAAATTTGTCATTCAAACGAGTACAAATTTGTGACCCGAGAAAACTGATATGACGGGAAACTCAATCAATATGGATTTCAATCTTGCTCGCCTTCCCATCTTTCATGTGTCAGCGGTCTGCGTCTCAGCGGCTACCGTCCACTCTACTTATGAACATTTTGAGATTTCTACGTTCAATAGTGTGGAGAACTATAAAGATTATTATTCCATTCTCTCAGTACTCAGTTGGGGAAGCATCACAGTTGAATTCCGTCCTCGTTGGGGTGTGTTAAGAGTACGTGTACGTTATTTCATCCTTGGTTTGAACCATGCATGCACTTATTAAGTCTGTGGAGGCGTGTGTACTATCGCAGTGGTATCTAGTTTACCGAGAGACGTAGACGGCTAACTGTAACGGAAGATCTTCTGACCAGTCGGGTATTCCACACCGGTTCGAATGAATATCATTTGAACTTCAATCTCCCTCGCTGTTCCAACCCTCGTGCGTCAGCGGACAGCGTCTTTTTGGCTGCAGTTCAACCTCTTTCTGATTATTGGAGATGTTTACGTTAAATAGTAGCAAGTATTATTACTTCATCTTTTCAGCATCCAGCTGAGAAAGTACCACAATTGGGTTCCGCTCCAGTTGCAGTGCCTTCGGGGTACGTGTGCATCATTTCATCCATGGTTCCAACCATGGACCCCTCAAGTGTGTATCTGTGGAGGCGCTTGTAGCACCGGTGTGGCCTCTAGCTTACAAAGGTGCTACGCAGGAGATACATAGCTAACTGTAACAGGATGCCTTTTGATCAATCACGTATTCCACATTGATTTGAGTACATGTCCCCGGAAGAATTGCATCCTCGACCACACATCCCTCAAAGAAGATTGATTGTATGGGAAAATCCGTGGAAGAGGGATCAAAACGAGTTTAAACGGCGGCAATGGTACCACATGGTGTTCATACATTTCCGTATCGAATTTGTTTATCAGTGCAGCTAAACAAATTCAGTCAAATACAGATGATTGGAATCGGTTTGGGCACCTTATTTCTTCTGATTTTGTTTAGTCTCCCAATTGGAGATAGACTGATTCCCTGTCTGATTTTGGATTGCTGTTCTCTGTCATTTTCATATCAGTCATTTCAGGTCACATGATCCTCCATCGGAAACTGTTAATTTCCATTCCCGACTGTTGTTCGTGTTTCGTGTTTCTCATGGTGCAGAGGCATATAGTTAAGGGCTACTGATTGACTATAGATTGTTCGCATTACCAGATTCTCCGTGACACGAGGAGCAACATTCAACGATTTTAGAAATAATTTTTGTCAGAAATGCTGCACCTGATTGCCTGTTCGAATAAATTATGTGAAAAGAACTTTACTGGGTTGAAATACCGAATGCAGTGTTAAAACTAAGATTTTATCGAATTAGGAAAACCCGGACATAGCTCTACCAGCCATGAAGGAACCTTTTGCGACACAGTGAAGAGTTTAATTGTATTTGTATGATTACGTTGTATATTAAGCTATATATATGTATATATATACCATTTTCACACGGATTAGAGATAATCGCTAAAGTGGATAGCCTACTTAATACCAGAACAGTGAAAGGGTCAATCCTGGATCTGCTCCAAATTCTCGCGTGTGGCACAGCTCATAAATGGTAAAGACACTGTTGCTCTTTAGGGACTCGTTTTGTGCATGAGTAATTCTGAATAGTGATTGAAGTCGAGTAGACTGATCGAACGTGTTAAGTGCAATGAACTCTGCGGTATCCTGACTACTATAGAACAGCGAGGGGAGTCGGTGTGGATCCCTCCTGATTTGCTGTTCATGCGGCCCTAACGATAAAAAAGGAGCGAATATTAGTGTATTTCACACGGGTCTGAATCCAGGCTGTGTTCGAAAAATCACAGTATTATAACCGTTATCAAAAAAAAGAAAAACAAGTTCTATGATTTGTTTGTGGGCGCCATGTTTCTAGGTTGCCTAGGCCAAAGTAGGTGGCCTTTTCAGGGAATGCAATACCGGATTCTTCGACTAACCAAAGCCTGACTCGCACGACAACACGGGCGATTTGCAAAAATTGCAATTCGTTGCGGGTCGGTGTCCAGTTCATCGGATCGTACACCATTTGAACGGGGTCGAACAGCCCATGTGCCCAATACACATCGATACCCAATCGAGTCGGTAACCACTGCCATAACCGGGAAGGTGCTGATGTTTGTGGTATGTACGCCTCTTCTTGGTTGGTTTGGAATCAGAGTTTTTAGCCAACCGCCTGAATGAGCTGCCACGGGTTCACTGACCCGGTTATAGCCCCGGGCATTGGCATCTCACCTTCTAACAATGCTTGTGGCACGTGTNGCTGATGTATAATACCGTTCGTTGAACTACATGGAACCGAGCTCATGAGTCGGGCAATTACATAATTTTGTACATGGCGTCCAATACGCTTCTAATGATAACAATATTAAATACAGATAAGGCACAGTCGACGATTCCAAACAGGGCGGGTATACATGGTCACTGTCATGCTGAGTTCGTAAAAAAAACAAGTTCAAGAGAATGTACATGATCATACTCCGCCGAGTGTCTGCCGCATGCGAACGGTGCACGTGTGAGAACCAGGCTGGTTTTAGACACGG
>UZAN01059857.1:0-11005 GCA_900618425.1 Echinostoma caproni
TGTGGTGTTGTCGCAACATCCGACTGTCTGATAAGAGTCGAGTATATGCTGCAGCAGTTCGGTCAGTTCTGTTTTACGATGCCGACACTTGGCCATTAGGAAAACAGGATACGGATAAACTGACGGTGTTCAAATACCGCTGTATCTGCCGCATCGTACAAGTTTGGTTGGGAAACCAGAGAACCAATGCAGAGTTCTAGGTATCTTCGGTCGTCCACTGGAGCAAGTGGTCTGTCACCATAGACTACGTTGTCTAGGGCACGTGTTACGTATATCACCGAATAGTTTGCTACCTCCTTCGATATGTTGTTGAAGTGGGTAGTGTATGGAAAGAGCCAAGGGTGGTCAAAATAAGACCTGGCATGAGGATACGAAAACTCTAATAGGAAGACTTGGTCATATAGGTGGAGTTAAAGCTTCCTGAATTGACTGGGGATCTCGGGATCATTGTGATCACTGGTTAGAGAAACTGAGTGGCGCTTGTGCATCTATTCATTAATCTTGGAACCATAGTATATAGTCAATCTCCTGCTATGTTGCACCCTTCGGGAATTCGAAAAGTGCGTAAAATTTGGAAACTGCAAATGGAATGTCGGTCAGTAGTGTATGTTCTTAATTGGTATGAAAAAACAATAGAGATCTTTGTGACAATAAACAGAAGGGATGAAACCTACGTTACTTTCGTTATTTCTCAATTTATTATCACATGTTTATTTAAAGCGAACTTCAATAGATAGTATCACATAGTCTTCCTATATCGAAAACCTCCGAAAGCCTCAGTATAGTGGGAGTGGATTTCTCCGGTTGTGGCTGATCACCATTTCTTCACACCTCCAAATGCTCCTATATGACCAAGCGTACCAAATAGCCTCTGGCGAGAAAACCCTACTCACTGCCGTTCCGTGGCGGAGGTGTTTTCTCACCAAAGTGATGGGCTGAAAATTCAACATCCGGGGCTATAGCCGGGCATGTGAACCATTGTCAATTCATTTAGGGAGTTGGTTAAAAACCCTGAATCCAGACCAACCAAAAATAGGCGTACAAACGATACACCTTTTGGATATGGCTGCAGCCACTGGTTCGATTGGGCACTTTGGTCGTTTGACCCCATCCAAACAACGTATGATCCAATGAACTTGGCACGGGCCCCCAATGGGCTGTGGTCTCTTAGCTCCGTCCTGCTGGCTTTCTAACCAAAGGCTTTGTATGAGGACCCTGAGGTTATCCCCCTTCCTCGGTCAGGGCAACCGGGAAGTACCGTGCCCGAACAACCTACGAACACATTCTACAGATTTTTTGTTCATATATTGTGCCGCATTTGCCTGCGTATCAAATAAACGGTAATCTTCCAGGAAACCCTCTGCTTCGCATTAGAACTGTGCACTCGGAATGTAGCCTTTTTTCGATTTCAAGTGATTGTTTATCGTGAAGCTACTTCATAAATGTTTGTGATAACGGATAAAGAGCACTGGACAACTGCTTCGTCCTGTTTGGGACTCACCAGCAGTGCGTACATTTTGTGCGCCTGTAGCCCACACCCAAGATTATCAACAGTGGTACCCATGAAAAACCGAATGGACTAATCCAAACAATTACTGTCTACTTACTTTTCCTTTGAGAAAGTTTTCCAATTCAATTCCCGAACTTCAGCAATCATCTGCAAATTAAGGGTAGTCACCGGTTGCAGTGTATGGGGTCTACCACACTGTTTGCCTATAATAGCGTCATAAAGTTAGAGCATATTCGAAGATTCAGGCTAAATCGTGCTTGATATAATGTTAAATTCGTTAGCAAAACCGCATTCAAGGGAAACCAGATTATCAAAAACAATTGAAATATTCAATACTGAGTACACGTAGTACATTGAATTTGTTTCCATATTCCAAGTTTCATTGTGCAATCTTCCCATACTTTTCAGTTGAAAAATGTGTACTGTAGTTTCTGTAAACATCCATTCGTTCAGTTGTCCGTTTTGGTTGTTTCCAGTGCATACTGAACCCGATCGATGCATTCGTTAACCCCAGCGTCTATTGACATTAGTGCAGACGTTATTAGTCGTGACTGATCGAGCTTAACACCTGATTCACGAATATCTGCATCGCTGAAACTCAGTAAGGGGCGCGTTAGATCCATGTTAAAGCGACCTGTCGAATTTCGTCACTGCTCTTTAGAAAGAACTACTGTTTGATGATTCGCACTGACCGGTCAGTCTAACAGTGGTTATCGATCGATGGGAAACCTAACAGCCTACTCAACACCCCATTTACCAGCAAGGCTGATCCATATCCCGAGTCTTCTACAATTTTTCCATCGATAATGTTCTACGGAATTTTGTGTTCATTATAGCAAACTGTGGAGTTGGGCTCCTCCAACGGATGATATTTCTTGACTTGGAATATGCCGATGACATCGCCCTGTTGAGTGATAATGCTCAAGCAGTTCAAATGGTTTTGAGCCACTTAGTGGAAAAGGCACTCTGTGTGGTATGCGTTTTGCACTATCCAAATGCAGAGTGCTCGTGCAAGACTGACAGGAGCCTGTGCACTTACTCAACCTTTGTGGTGATCAGTTAGAAGTAGTTGATGGCTTTAAGTACCATGAGAGCTTGACCGTAACTGAAGGTGGTGTTTGGGAAGAGCTTACGTCACGAATAGCGATAGTTGGAGCAGCTTACATTAACCTGCTACATTTGTGGCGTTACCAAGGGGGCGAGTGTTGGTCGACGGGTTTGTAGTTTGCCTTACGGTTTTCGGACCTGCCCTCTCCGTACGGAAGATAGTAACCAACGTCCTGTATTTGCCCACCGATGTCTTCAAACCATTGTTCGTGTCTGATGGGAGCATCAGTTTACTCTTAATGAGATGAGGTGTTATGTGCTGATAGCCGTTCTTTGAAAGAAATCAACTGTGCCTCTGTTGACTCGCTCATGTTTTGCATATGCCTGCGCATCGTCCACCTCGCCGTGCTCTTTTTGCTCGTGACCTGGCGTTGGGCGCATGAAGAAATTGTCTCTGGGATCGACTTCGGTTGGTGCAGCCCATGTTCCAGGTTGAGGAGCCAGAGGATATCACTTTTAGAGAAAAAGATTCTGTTCAGAATAGGAGTCCTTGACCCAAATGCTTGCACTTTATCTATTGAAATTTCCTGTCCTATAAAAAGGTAACAGATGTGCAAAGAACATAAAACAATGTACGGTAGGACAGACAAACTGCAGTTCAGTTCTTTGTGAGTGTATTTCTGTATCCTTGTCATTTGTAATTTCGTACGTTTTGTGCAACCACTACCATTTTCCTCTTCGAAGCGGTAATGTGTTGACTATTTCCATCACAGTTTGTAGCAAGCGTTTTTACATGCATTCCCATTAAATTGTTTACCCAGTTCATACCGGATTGCTTTTGCCTGCAGACGTAGACTCGATTTAAGGTGGATTGGATTTTCAATCTAGTCCGCATCTCCACACGAGCCATTATTTTGGTCACTAAATTTTGGGTGGGCATCACCACTAATTGAAGTTGTTGCTATGACATTGAATAGAGAATACAGTAGGTTTACGTTGCCCAATTTGTATCCGGATATAATTAGTAGTGTCGTAAACAGTGGCGTTCGTGCATCTCATCAATTTCTTCCCAACCTTAGTCCACTGAACTTCTCCATTTTCCCTTCGAATCCACTTTCAACTTTCCTTTCTTCTCCTATTCTTCATCCCAATGGGCAGCCAAAAGACAGCAACCAAAACCGGCGCACGAAAGTGCATGGTTAATGGTTGTTCGAACTGAAACTGAAACTGATCCGGATATAATTCGCTGTATCTCACCAAGTGCATACTACAGTTGGTGTAATATTCATGAATTGATAAAATTACCTATGTATTTTCGTGTGTGGGTGCTCGGCCACGTATCTAGACCGAACTGAACCGATTGAGAGTGACTGAATATGTCCCACGGTGGGTGGACACTTTTGTTAACCAATTGGAAACAGGTCAAAGGTCAGACAGACACCAGTCTCTTTCATCGCACGTCATTTGCTTGAGACAAAGCATCGGTTCAACCGAATTACTGCGTTCTCGATGATCCTGTTCAACACCAATTCACGCTTACTGCAGTTTGCTGAACCAATTGCGAGTTAAAGCTGGAAGCCTATTTTTTGTTAGCAAAAGGAGATATTCTGTACCTTGGCGTTGCCTTGGTAGAAACATTTATGAACTTAATAATGGTAATTTTTATCAGTTTAATGTGATTATGAGTATCATATAAACTTTAGTATGCACCTGATGAGATAAAGCGACATATATCGGGCTACGACATTGACCAGACTGAACCGAATGACGGTTGCTAGCCCCATGCCTTCGTTGACAATGCCGCTCGCTCACATGTGTGACTAGTACAGTTTGTTGACTGTACTGCGAGGGTGCATTCGTGACCAGAACGTGCAATCACATGATCTGATCTGACAAACTGCTTTATTCATTTTTTAAGGCCTCAAATGAGGGGGTATGTTCACATGTGTTCTTATGCTCGAGAAAAGAATTAACATAAGCCATTCTGACTGATTGGCCATCATCACGCCTCTTCTTACCATAGTTATCTGAACATAATCCACAAGGTTGGTCTCAGTTATGCTCAAGTTCGTCATGATCAAGAGCACTGCATCTACATTTCGGGTTCACGTTTAGCCACCACTGAAATGAGGCCATTCTATGTGCTTGATCCGGGACTCGCAATATGCGTTTCCTTTCCCTGACCCAATCTGGGTATATCGTCATCATTTCGATACCATAGCAACAATTCTACTACACCCCTGTGTTTCATTTGTCTCGGTTTCGCATGGCCGAAAACTGTCCATTGGATATGCAAGAGACATGTTATTGTATTGTTTGCATTCTGTACTGGAGAGCCAATTGATAGACATGTCTGCGTAAATCCGACCGAGTTACCGATCTTGTGCATAAATCTAATTGCGATGTTGGTAACCCTGGAGACTCTAATCTGGTCACCTAGCTGAATAGGGATCCATTTTTTTCCGAGGGCTCACGGACGCACATCACAGATTTCGATTAAATCGCAAACCAGAGTGCGTCACATCGGTCAAATGCGGATGGCACTCTGATCTAACGATGCACTCGATAAACTGTTCACATTAATACTCACTACTTCCTAATGTAAAGTAGACAGTTTCGCTATGCCAAATAGAGCAATTTTTTACAAGCCTCAGGCTAAATGTAATGGACTTTAATAGACGAAATAGTCCCACAGAGCACATTTTAAACAAAATAGTGATGAACAAGCTCCCTTTCAGAAATTCGTATTCGTGCCAATACCCCTCAATATATATACATCACCACTTGGGAATAAAACTGTCTTTGGCAAACAAAATAAATCCCATCACAGATTACTAGAAACAATTTCATCATGAGACTGGAAAGTGGATTCACCACGATGACTTAGTTGTTTATCCCCTCATCCGATCATCTAGATGATACGATGTGTGCGAAGGGTGTACCGGGGAAGCTTTAGCTCTTGTACAAATTGCTTTTTGGGAACACAGAGGGGAGGGGGTTGAGCATACGAATGCCCACCGCTTCTGCTGTGGCCAGCATCCGGCAGTGAACCTGCCTCGATAATCGCCCTCGAACTCTATAAAGGAGGCGGAAAGCGTCGGCCACGTGTGATCTGTTTCAGCTAGATGCGAAACCAATGCACTGGTGAGTGACTTAATTGTTCCGGTGTTCAACCACTCGGGGTGGTATTCACAAATCCTTTCGGGCAATCACCTGATGGTGCGGCTTATGCACGTTGTTCTTGAGAGACAAGTGTAAAGAATAAACCCAGAATGAGGACGCTCTAGAAGAAGAGTTATAAGATAAATCTTTGTGCACGTAAAGGGCATCCGGAACGTTTAGTCAACAAATTGCTTCAGTGCACGGAGAATACTCTACAAAACTCCGAGCTTAAGAAAATACTCTGTGTTCATTTATTTGCGGTTCAAGGGGACACATCAGATGAGATCATACAAAGAAGATTATCCGACTGAGTCGATAATATTTTCTATGCATCCAAGCTTTGTTGTTCGCGTCCAAGACGATCGTGTGTTTGCGACTGAAGGACAAGTCCCCAACTCTGTGGTTTCATTCTGAGTAATGGCCTTCATTTCTTTTTCATTTCAATTACTTTTATGCAATAAATGAAAATAAAAACAATACCCCATCTATTACTTATCACACAAATGTGCATAAAAAACATCAGCTCATTGGCCTGACAAAACGCAATGTGTCAACGAAGCTTGACTACGACGATGATTTTCATTCTTTTTGAANAATGACAGTGGCGACCGAAATGGGGTGATCCGTTTTTTTGATCGGATCGGTGTGCTTCGTTTGGGGATGAAAAAGATGGCTGAGTTGTTCTGGGGATTGAGAACTACACTGGAATGAAGAGAATGATCGAAGTGACGGTAAGGAAAAGTGTCATCTCAGTAGCACATTTTCTCCTCCGTTGGGGCTGAACCTGTCTGGGTAAGGTGGTTTGTGGATGCATAGGATTTGTCGGATTTTCTGGGTGGTTAAAAACCTTCGATATGTTCAGAAGATGCGCAGAGTTCAGTACTTATTAGAAAACTGCTGTTCAGGAGCGAACCGGGACAGGAGTGCTTTCTCTTTCTCATTAAGTTCGGAAACCAGACCGTCAGAGGTGTCAGTAAAATGTGCCACTGGAAGACAGAGACTGTCTGAGACACTTGATCGTACACAATTCAAGGCACGCACCTCCAGCTCCAATGAGGTTTGGTAACCGGAAGAAATTTGAAGGGGCAGAAGTTTTTACTTACCTTATTGACGAGGGAATCGATTGTCAAAACTACCGCTGGAATTGAGTGTCAGTATTTCCGCCTTGTTTCAAATGATATGTTCTGTCACTCTTTATGTTTAACTAAGATTTATTCTGAGTACGGACGAAAACGGTAATGAGATAGGAAAGTGGACGACCGTTGCCAGTGACGAAAAGCTATATTCCTTCGATAGTACTGGGAGAATATTAGTTTTCCACACTTGTTACAGATGAGATGAAAACTCCAATCCACGAAAAGCAGACGGTGAAATTATAAATACAGGTAGAAGAGTCAGAAGTAAGGCTGCATTCGGTGAAACCATGATAATAAAAATGTGCGTTCAGTTGTTGGAAAGTGTGAACTGGAAAGAGCTTGCAAGTAACCGGTGGTTTCATGAGTGACTAGAAGGAATGCAGTGAGTGTGTGTATGTGATAGCGAAGGACTTAATGAAAGTAGAAATCTCAGCGGGCGAACACAACCAGTACCACAATTAGAGACGAGAATGAAGAATAGACGCTTTACTACTGGGCACACGATTTAGAGAGTCAGATATTTAATACAGACGGCTTTGACCGTGTCTAACAGGCATATTCCAACACATCTACCGGTTGGATTCGAAAGTAGAATATACGCGCGTTAGATGACAGCGAAACGTTTAGAGGACAGCTTCCGATTTTGTGAGAGACTGAGACAAATTATATTCAGACGAAATAACTGCTGTTATGATGTCCAACTAATGAATCACACATATCAAGTTGTGGTGACCCCAGCCTGCGAGATGACGCATACCATGGAGCGACGCGTTACAGTTTTCGGACGACAGTGACCAACCAAGTTTCACGGGTGACGCCGGCAAAGTACGTGCGTGCCACAGCTGGACTACATACCATAGGTCGATTGTACCACCCAATCAGAAACCTCACTTCTTTCAATAAACGAACTACTACTCCTGTGTCCTTTTCCTCGGTTACGTGAGATATTGCGTGCAAATACCAGTGTGATCCAGCGCATGATTGCTAATTGGTCATTTGTATTCCGATTTCAGTGCGCATTACTACTACTATTCCTAAAATTACTACACAAGTCCATCGGTTGGTTATCTGTATGCTGGTTAATCAACAACGGAAACAAGCCTATCGATCGAATATCCCACCCTAATTGCGTGAAACGGTTTACAATCTCCAGAACAGAGTGCCAAACAGAAGACTACTTTCAAATGGATAGAGATGTCAAGATCTGCCTGGGACGGAGATAAATTAATCAGATTAAGTAAACAATCAGTTTGACCTTTTGATTTTTTCAAACTTGCATAAATTTACCAGGTGAGGCTCCAGGTCATCATTTTTCTCATATTGATCTGTTTCGTATTGATACGAAATTTGTAATTGTTTCTTCGGTGTATGGTCTAAGTGCAGCAACACCACACTTGTATGCATACTTTCAATGTTTGCCGGAAGGATTAATAGCACTACAAATACAGTTATAGACCAAGCCCGTTCTGACTACTGCTTCCCGTCGGCTAAAACGTCAACATGATTCACGTTGAACCGCACGGGTCACCCAATCCTGGTCACAGTGATCGCGGTGAGTTATGGTGATTTTCTTTAATTTCTGAACTACCGCAATCAGTTGTGTCTTGATTTTATGCTGCCCCAGCAATAATCGATTAATTCAACAGGTATGCGCATCCCTTGCTAAGATTTCAGACCCTCGCTTTTTATCTTATGCGATTCTTTGCTCGTCGGAGTCTTGCGCTTGCAGAAAGCCATCCTGCTCGACAAGCCGAATTGTAGTAGTCGAAGCAGGCACAAGTCACGAATCACCAATCACGGATGCGACTGAAACATTGAATCGCATTAGCAATTACACGTTGGTATCGTCCGTCACCAAAACGCAGGAAAAAGACTACAGTAGTAGCAGTCCGTATATTGAAAGAAGTTATTGGAATTAAACAATATGTACCAAAGAATTTTGTTGATCTGCTTGTACTCTGGACGTCATATAGCTTCTGTTTGTACCGCATGAGTTTTGATTGGTCGGCACGACTGGACCGCGGTTCGTAGTCCAGAAACTGTAATGCGTCGTTCCGTAGCTGTTGTTATCCCGTTGGCTAGGATCACCACACTTTGTTATGGCACCTTGGACGTTCAAAAGGTTGCATATATGTCTCTCAAATTGTGCAAAACGAGTAAGTGCAATCGCGAAACAGAAGATATATCTCGTTTGACTGACTGTAGGTTGTTGTTTTAAATGGAAGCTGCAAATTAGCTAGAGAGGTGAGGGTCAAATTCTTGCATCGACTGAACTGCTAGTTTGAACGTTTTCACGTGTCTACTCAAAATATGCAAAAGCAGAACATTTTTGCGCGTCCTGCCTCAGCGTGATTTCATTATCGAATCCATATTGCTTGCTGCTGAAAACCGCTTAAGATCGGACAGTTTGATCAAATTTTTGATGGGGATGGAATCATTTATTTGGTAGCTGTATGCTGTAATTTTTTTGATAAAAAATGGCTGTATTTCCCTGTTGTTTATTCAGTATACAAATGGGCAATCAATTTGCAGGAAGGGAGCCGCGGTCATACAACGGCTGTCTGACGAAATACAGCTTTGGGGAGAATGGCCGTTGGAGACGCGGTTCGAACTCCGGGCAACCAGGTGTTGTGGCTTCTACTCACATTTGTGAGCAGTATGCAAAGCAGTGCAATTGTTCGTTTCTTTCGACGATCAAGAATTAACAAGACTACTGAGGGCTAATTGATGCGTCCCAAAGAATAACTAATGACTGCTCCATTCGTTATCCGGTGTGCTGCCGGGGACCGTGATGACATGGTTTAAATGAGATTTCTGTTGCTCATGCTAAATTAGTGATATCCTAAATGTAATCTTCAATAAACGACTATCCTGGACCAGGCACTGCCTTGTGGAATTATAACACAGATGGCTATTTTTATAACCTTAATCACTCGACCACACGATTATTCAGCACATTTGCCATAGAGTGAAGGAGCTGGAGTTCGGAATTTTGGGAACACAGTGTCTCGAACTCAGTTGGTGGATTTAAAGAGTCTTGGTACAATTCTAAAAATCGTTGGAGAGGATTGAGGGAAATAAAGCCATTCATGAAACAACATATTTTCGAAACCATTAACTGTAAACACTCAGGCAACTCACAAATCACATTTCTCACTTGTAGACGCCTAGCTATAGATTCAAGCGAAAAACGGGAACTCGTTTGGTCACGCTCACACAAATAAACTAAATAAATATGACATCAAGTATTGCATGTCGTCAGACAACAACATATGCTACCATACCTGGAACTAGTTAGTAACCCTAAAATGCAAGTTGCACATCGATCAGGTAGAAAAGGTGTCTCCCATCTTCCAGTTTGGGGTCCGAAAGACTGCAACTGGCTGGTTGGATACACCGAAGGATATGGCGACTAACCGATAGCAGTGGCGTTCTTGTTGTCGTTTCTTATCAGGTCAGAATGCCTGATAATGTATGTATACAAAGTTAGATTGTGTACTCTGTGTGTTGATCATAGAGGTTCACTTTCTTTGTCTCCCTCCCATTAGGCCCAATCCCTCCCCATCTTTGTGCTTTATCACTTGATTTGTGAGCTTTATGATGATTATGATGCATTACTGTGGTGATTGCGTCCCATTCGCTTTCGTCTTTTCATTTGTTGTGTTCTTTGTTGTCGTTATCACTCTTGTCGTCCTGTTACTTCACTTTATTTTACTGTCCACCAAAGTCACCCTGACTACACTATGCACGTGTATAGATGCAGCAAAACGATCATGAATATATTGTGCAAACCTATTTTTGCGACTTGTTCATGAAGTTGTAGAGTTTTACAGAAAAATAGGTCTCAGTTGTGCATGTACTGTCTCTTTGTAACCCCATCAAATAGAACCTTCACTTCAGTTTGATCGTAAAGCTATTGTTGGACTTTCGCTGTTTTTACCTACCGCATCGTTTATAAAGGAGGCTAAAACTCGACTCGAAAAAACCGACCTCTCTCTATCCATCATTTCTTTCTCCCCGCACTTCGTTTTAGACGTTGATCACGTGGCCATGTGTTTACGTGTACTTACCATGTTGCTGGCACAGGCGACTCAGTTACAAGTGGTTGTAAAATGTAAGTCAGTTTGAGAACTATTTCAAATGACTCGAA
>UZAN01059861.1:0-10276 GCA_900618425.1 Echinostoma caproni
TAAATAGGATGTGCCTGAAACTTCCGGAAATGAATGGGAAATTCAAGCGTTTTAGATAGTCTGGGAAATGAGATAAGAATGATTTGTAAAGAAGAAGGAGTAGAAGCAGAGACATGCAGCGGGAGGTCGTCAACGATAGCGTCAAATGTAAGAACAACTGAGATTTGGAGGGGATAAAACATTTAAAAATGAAAAAGAGAGTAATCTCTTAGCTAGGTGCCTCGTCAGCGAACCCGCACAGTGGCTCTACCAGTCACTCTCGCTCGACTCGATGCTCGCTCCCTAATGCAATCTTGCCAGTATTTGAAGCTCAAGACGGACGTGATCTCTATCACCTCCTTTGGGAGTTTGTCTTAATCGTTTACTTCTCTTTCTCGGAGTCTGGTCCTGACACGGTTCGTTTTTAACTTGAGGCTGTGACATCTCAAGTTTTGATGTTCACTAAGTAGCAGTAGCGGTTGCCCATTTATGTTGACAATGCCTTTGAGAAGTTTGAAAACCTCAATGAGATCCGCTCTCCTTCTGTTCGGTTCTAGAGAGAAAAGATTCAACTGATGCAGTCTTTTCTCGTGATCCTTCCCCCTTATTTCAGGTAACCACCTCTGGACCTGCTGTAGCACCTTTGTGTCTTTGACTAGTTGAGGTTTCCAAGCCTGCAAGCAATATTCTAAGCGCGACCGGACAAATAGCTTATTCAGTGTGAGTAGTAAATCTGGTTTCCTCGAGCCCACTTCTCGAAGCAGCTGGTAAAGCGCCCTTGGTGAGATCAGGACAGCCGTTTCTCACTGCGCTGGAGGCTGGAAGTCCGATTGAATTGTCACTCCAAGGTCGTTGGTGGCAACCCTTTTAGTATAGCTGAAGCATCAATTTCCATCCCTAGTTTCCGCACGGTATTGCCGGTGTCTGCAGTCACTAGGTGGACACCTTTGTGAACGTTCAGTGGTAAATCACACTCGATTACCCGGTGCTGAACGTTAAGTCATCAGCAAATTTAAAGCACGGGTTTCCCAAGTTCTGATCGATGTCATGTACGTAAAGTTTAAATCGTAGTGGCCAGAACCTTGAAGTACCCCACGATGCATGTGCTCTTCCCTGACACTTCTTCCTCTATTCGCACCCTGAATGTCCTTCCTATTAGGTTTGCCCCGATTAGAAGCCACTTTTTGGTTTGATAAGCCGGACCACTGGAGCTTGGAAAACAATAATCGATGGTTTACTGAATCAAAAGCCTTCTAGAAATCTAAGTAGATTACGTCGAACTTGAAGTCTCAAAGTATTACTCGGGTACGAGGATTGCGCCCAATAGTCCCGTTTCTGTATTTGTCTTCTTTTCTGCATTTCGTGGCACGAGCTGAAACGGAGGTCTTGAAGAGGTAAATTCCACTCGATTACCTAATGCTGAACCTTGTCCTGGTCGTCCTGCACTGATGCGTCAACCCATTCAACGATTTTTATGTTGGATGGTTGCAACTTAATTGGTGAGGTCTATTAGGTTTCACCTAATCTCTTCCCATAGGGCCTGCACGGAGCACAGTTCCGCCGTCCAGTTCAAGGACTACGCTTTTCTGATGAATTCTGTTTGACTTATGCTCTTGAAATGTCCTCCCCTCTTATCGGGAACGTGAGCCACTTCTTGACTGTACAATAGGCCTATAACAGCTCGTTTGCTTTTCCCTAAAGTTGCTTCTATCTCGATCCCGTCGATATCGTTAGATCACCGAGTTATAACAAGATCTAATATCTACCCTGCCAGATCGAATCTTCAACTGATTTCTTGGTCTATATGCTGCGTGATTGCATGCCCGTAGATCGCGGATGTCAGACGTTCCCCGAATGACCCTCGTGGCGCCGCCCAGGTCCATCACTTTATCTCCAAAGAGTTGAAATCGTCCATGACAAGAAGCCTTATTGAGCTTCTCATGACGTTCGTTATAAACTGGAGCTGTTCGTTGTCCTCGCCTACGTTAGAGGACGGACCCTGGTGTACGCAAACTATGGAGAGACCAACGTTCCTAATTTGACTTGGGGTTCGATTGCCTGTATATTGGGCGTAGTTAGTCACTTACCCTCCTTGAAGTCATAGTGCTCTGCCGAGTAGCATCACCCCTCCACCTATCCTGCAATCATTTCGGTCGACCCTGCGAGTGGTGAATTTCAGTGGGGTTAGTTGACTGACTCGGTGATCTTTTTNGACTGACTCGGTGATCTTTTTTCAACTAACTCTCGGTGACTGCTGTTGCATCGGCGTTGTGTAGCGATGCTCTCAGTTCGCACGATATTTGCCGTAAATTTATCGCATTGATAAAAGCAATATGTAAGAAAGCTATCCTCCGTAATCTGGCGCCGGTATCGGAGGTGGCGTTCTGGTGCTCAGTACCTAATCCCGAGCAACCCCTTCGTTAGTTAAAGAGCTCCTATGTGACCCCATACCCGTTGGTTGTCTCGGCGTACTTCCCGTTACTGGTCATTGAGTGGTGTGCACGAAGTTTCGACCACAGGTGCAGTGCATGCATTTGTGTACTCTGGTGTTTTAACGCTTCTGTACGGGTTTTTCTTTTCCGTTGCACCTAGTTTCGAGATCAACAGCCTCGGCAAGTCCCCCCCGTGTGCGCTAGTATCTCTGTTTGGATTGAACTGCGGTTTTCTACTATCCCCTGTGTGATCATCCGGTTGTACCCTGATAACCCCTCTGGTTTTTGTTGATAATATGCCCGTCACAGCAATGAACCTACCCCTGCGTCGGGGATTTGCAAACTCCACTAGCTTGGGTCAAGGGTGTGTTGCCCGACCACCCATTTCCCCAACCTGAGCACTCTTTATGGCAGTATGCCCTGGCATCTCCATCAGCCTTAACGTGTTCGCGACGTGGTAGCGTACCGCGAGATCCCTCTGCCCGCCTTCGTTAATGAGGGTTTAGTGTAGCCTTTTGACTACCACATTGCGATTTCTCCCTGTGGCAATGTCGCTAGTTTTCTGTAGCCGACCTGGGACTGGGTTCATTTTTCCATTAATCTTCTCTATCTTTGTGACGGTTATTAATTTTAGTCAGTTTCTCCTCAATGACGTCCCACTTCTCCTCCTGAGGACGTTCGCCTCCCTGAACATTTTCGGCTTAAACTATTATTCCAGTAGTTATACCTATTTACTCTATGACGGTAGGTGAACCTTCCGTCCAGGTAAGTTGAGACGTTTGTCCTAGAGTCTGTCATTATTTTCACTTTCTACTATGTTTTCTGGAGTTGCTCTTTCCAGACCCGGTTGTGTGTGACATTTTAGGCGGCTTAGCGGTTAGCGGTTGCTGATTAGCCATCACCCTTGCCTTCGTTTTGTACCCACTGCAAACGCAAACTAGCTTAACGTGCTGATAATAAACTTTATAGATCGCTTTGGAGACCAGCGCATTTCGGGTGGAACCACATGGAGCAAACGTTGCATTAGATGTCTTGGAGTTCTTCATCTTCCTGATAACTTTTTCTCCCGCATTGGGATGCATTGTTGAGCGATCTCGTGCCTGCGTCACCGATTGATTTTTCCCTCATAGCATATCAGTAGAACAGATAACTGCCGTGATTATTTCTTAAAGCAAAAGTGGAGAAAAAAGTACCATTCCAAAGTTAAAGAGAATAATAATTCTAGTAACATTGGGCAAAAGACTAGACGAGACCGTCCTCAAGCGATTACAGTAGCGCCACTCATCTACAATTCCAGCGCTGTCGGCCATTGATCCTGAACCACTCGACCTTAAGAATAATAGCAGAGTCCAAACTGTGTTGGTTGCAACACCAGTTGTTTGCTTTTCCTTCACTATTGTAGAATTTCTTAAGATGACTGAATCCACGGCAAATTTTGAAACACGTAACTTCAGGGTCTCCAAAGCCAAATTTTGGTTCATTTTTCTCAAGACGGAAGTGGTCGAGACAAATAGTTCATCTAGATCATTGTGTTGTCAGCGAGTTCCCTGAATTCAAACACCCCATCCAACGCGAGTATCCCCCTGACAGTCCCATGAGCATCCCCCGACTCTACCGCGGAGGGTCCCCTTTTGAAACATTTAAGGATATACTCGCCAATAAACCGAGTATCCTTTTAAAAGTCCCCGGGTCTCTGGTTTCAAGCCAAAAGGGGACACTCACTGTATACTTAAAAGTGACCCAGTTTATTTGCATTACTTCACGGCCCATTCTCATTTTCTCCCGTAATAACTAAACGCACTCATAAGAAATATCAATCTTAGTCTTATTTTTCTACCACAGCTTGTACTTATACTGAAGTAAATCGACCGGATAGCACTTTCGGAACACGGTAAAACCAATTCCATGCACTTTAACAACTCGTATTGCACTTTCACGACACTTCTTTTCCCAGCTTTTGGTGTATTAAAGATGCGAATGTCGCTGTATGGTACATATATTAAACATGAAAAGTAAAAATAGTGAACTCACATTTTGGATTTCTTCCTTCTGTAAGGATCTGATTTCCCTTTGCGTCATCCGTAATGAAAAATGTTGAAAGTGGTATTAAGTAATAAATTGGAAATTCGCAGGTTATGTAAAAAATAACAGTGATTGGTCCATGGATAACCATTGATTGTATATCGGCGAGATCCGACCGTGGACGAGTACGTTGAATCCATCGCTAAATTTTACTGGCTATAAACTGACGGCTGAAATCCTGATACCCCAGGAAGCACGAGTGTACGTTCGAGCGTACCAATGGGATGCGTACTTCAGGCATCTCCTTGCGGGCATGCAACCTGGTGAGTGGGCTCTGAAGTGCAGTTCCACTAACCGTCTCAACATCTCAAACAAGATGCTGGAAGTCAAACAGTTGGTGGTGATAAGAAACCCACTCTTCTAGCCCTCACAGAAACCTGGTTGACCCCGGAAAACGGCGACGGTGAAATATCCATTTCAGGTTACTAAGTGATACGATGAGACTCAATAAGAGGTCAANCCTCCCCCAAGCGATCATCCTATCACTTCCTCCCATCCCCTGCATAGACTGTCCTTGGGTCCAAATTCCTCTGTTCCGCCCTGATACACTGATGCTAGGAGTAGTATACCGCTCCCCTTCCTGTGGCGAGCTAGAATCACAAATCCTGATAGATTAACTGAAAAGCTTGAGATCTATGCACCCCGATGCCCATCTTCTGATAACCGGAGAGTTCAACGCTCCAGCAATAGATTGGCGCGGAATTCACGCCCCGGATAATAAATTTGGAAGGCTGCCAGTCAACCTGGTCACAGAGCTGTCATGGTCTCAGCAAGTCGAAAGCCCAACGAGTTTCAGAAACGGGCTAGCCCCTTCACTGCTAAAACTTGTCATAACAGGTGATAGTCACCTCACAGACAAAATCCAACAGCGTTACCCAACCAATCTGATAAGTGACGTAAACATCTGCTGGTGCCCCGCGTCCGTAAATCCTCTTCAAACATGAACCCTTACAGCGTGCTATCCGTCATTTTTAGAACGTTCGCGATCCTTTGCTAGGTAGAAATTAACGGGTCCGACAGAAGATAACAATGGCTTTATCAGCACTCGCAATTCATGCAAAGGAAGGATTCGAGAGTTCCAAATAGACCAGCAGAACGGCATTCTGGTCAGGGCACGGGTAAACCGGTCAGTAGAAATTTATGCAACGAACCGGGCAAAACAAGGCATCCGCCCTTTCCCTTGTCTGAACCTAAATGGAACAACAACCGCCTCATATTCAGAAGTAGTGGAGACGTTCTGCTCCCACTTTGACCACATTTTTACCATCTCCCCTCCTATCAATCATCCCAATCTTCCTCCCTTAACCTACCAATCCCCGTTAGATCACTTTATCATTACAGTCACAGAAGTGGTATAACAACTCAGAAGCGTGAACTCCTTCAGCCCGATGGGTCCGGATGAAATCCACCCTAGTACACTGAAAGAATCCGTGGACGTGTTGGCTGCCACGTATGCCCAACTCTCAAAAGTGCTTGGACGCAGGAACTCTTCCACAACAGTGGAAGAGAGCAACTATTATCCCTACCTATAAGAAGAGCCATCGACACTTACCTAATAGCTATAGGCCCATCAGCCTAACCAGCATTCCCAGTAAGATCCTCGAGCACCTCCTTGAACGGCGTATTCTGTGACATATAACTGAGAAATGTCTGGTAGACACTTCCCAACATGGTTTCCTCTCAGACAGGTCATGCATCTTCAATATGCTTACCGTAATGGATAGCTTAACCCGTGCCTTTGACAAAGGACATATTTCACCCGCGATCTTCATAGACTTTGCCAAAGCCTTTGCCAGGGTACCGCGCATTCCTCTCCTGTACAAACCGGAGAGTTACAGCATCACCAGCCGATTGCTTTCACTTCTTACTAACTTTCTGTCAAATCGCTCCTTCCCTGTTCAAATAGGCACATCCGTTTCTTCACCCTCGACAGCCTCAATAGGAGTCCCACAGAACTCAGTACTAGGTCCCATCCTATTTCTGACTTATATTAATGAGCTCCCTAAACGTTTCCCTTTAGANCCTTTAGAGATTGCTATATATGCGGATGATGTCACTAGCTGGGCCCGGACGCATCTAAATTGCAGTTGGTGATTGACCAAACAAAAAATTGGTCAGTCAACTAGAGCCTACCAATCAAGGACGAAAAGGGTGCAAGCATGTCCTTTGGTAACGCTCCTGGTCAATCTTTCTGGGTAAACGTTTCAACCCGAATCCAGCTGGTGGTTCAGCACAAAATTCTGGGTTTCTGGCTGATTAGCAATCTCTCCTTTTCTTCCTTTAGCCAAAAAGCCAGTGAAACCGATTTTCATATCCTAAACCTTATCAAACAATCTTTCCCGCGTATAACCAAAGAGGACTTCCCGTTCCTCTACGGAACATATATACGCCCGCTTGTAGAATGTGGCAGCCAAATTGTATATTTTAGTCTCATTTGCGATCGCGACTCCCTAGAACGTGTGCAGCAAAGGGCCAAGAAACTATTACATGGCTTAGCAGAAATCCCTTACCCTATCCCACTACAACAGCTGAATCTATATTCCTTGGATATACGACGTATCAGAGGGAATCTTTTTCCTCTACTTGACATCTTCTCGTCAGGTTCTGTTGACCGTTTCTTTACATGCCTGTCACCCTTGAGGGGACACACAAGAAAATTCTTTGAACACACTGGCTTAGAACCTTCATTCGTTCCAATTTCTTCACATACAGATCATCTCAGAATGGAAGAAACGTCCACAGGAGATTGTGAACTCCTCCCCCAAAAGGGTTCTTAAAACCCTGCTAGACTCACACCTTGGGCTTACCATCCCCCAAACCTAACTGGCCTCCATATTCTGAAGTACACCCCTCGTTATTCCGCTTATCCCTGTTACTACTCCTCTCACATCCTCGCTCTGTTTCTCTAAATTTTTTTATTTAATTTTTCTCCCGATGCATGCATTCTTAACCCAGTGGCACCATATTGAAGCCAGCTTTTTTTTCCGTTAACACCTCTTTCAGCTCGTGCACCGAACTGCAGAAAAGAAGATAAATACAGAATCGGAACTATTAGGCGCAATCCTCGTGCCCGAGTACTACTTCAAGACTTTAAGACCGACCGTATGAGCTGTTCCCAAACTTCCCCACGGTGACTGCTCTAGGGTGGGTTGAAGTGTCATTGGGTTCCAGATGGCGACAGTCAGTCTTGCAGAGTGCATTTATCTAACCGCGTCAACCATTTGCTCAACTCTTTTCGTGCACCGACGAAATCGGACCCTTTGCCGGAGAACACATTCGATGGTTTGTCTCGTCTACCCGGGAATCTCTGCCAGGCCATATGAAATGAATCGGTAAACATGCTGTTTACGGTCTCTATATGCAAAGTTCGAGGTCATCAGTTGTTCGCTGAATGTAGCATTCTGCCGACGACAAAAGAGACAGTTGCCCACGATGCGCTTCACCGTAGCTCTCCCTTTCACTATCCAAAACCGACGGCGAATCGTATTGAGTAGGCGGTTTTCCCCGACATGACCTTCTTCATGTAAATATGTATGATGAGTGTGTGCGTAACTTGCTGATTGTTGAGCAAGATAATGGGGTGTTTACCATCAAAATACAATTCAGAGTTTGTCAATCTACCACTTCTCTCAGCAAACCATCTACCAATATTGGACAGAGTCCTCGAAGTGAGCTGCAACGTAATGCATGTCTGTCGGAATCACGATTCCCCTTACCTAACCTCTGAATCTCCGACGGGAAAGCTTGCAATTTAACCACGCGAACGACACCAGTCTCTGCTGTTTTCAGTTCGGTTGGAATGATGGGTTCAATATTCAAGATGTCATTAGTTGTGGGTGCTCTCATAATAGCAAGTTGTCGTTTGAACCTAGTCCATCAGAAATCCAATCTAAGCATCTTCGTCCGTCGTGAAAAGCGATTCAGTTTCTGCAGTAAGCTGTTGGTTGAAGCAGCGACTAACGTGACGATCCTCTTAGTCTCTAGTAACTCTGTTGCGACAGGGGAAATCTGAGTGTCGGATCATTCACTGGGCTGATTCGTCAACGAGGTTGGTCCAGGTAACCGTGCTTTTAAATTTTTTAATGTTCTGCACACCCCTGGAGCAGTAGTCGGCTGGATTGCCACAGGATTTTACGTGCCGCTATTGGCGCACCTCAGTTTCTTTGTGAATGGTGGCTAGCCGGCTGACAATGACTGTGCTGAAGCGCGTCCATACATTGTTAAAATATTAAAGAACTATGGCGGAATCAGTCCAGTACGTTACGGTCCATTCGATTGAGTTAAAACATCTTTTGAGCACCTTCGCTACCCTCACACTTCGGCTATTTCTAGCCTAGGTATTGAGACTGCCTTTAGGGGGCAACCCTGGCCTTTGCTAACAGAATACTCCTTGCCTCTTTCCAACTGGCCGAGACGAGCAACCGTAGGCCACCACCCCGTATCCCACCTCCAACGCGTCCGCAAACGTGTAACTCATTTTGCTTTCCTTTGCGAATTCCTCGTATGGGACGAGGAAGCCGTATATCACCCAGCTTGGGCAGGTTCATCCACCAGCCTTGCCAGGTCGCATAGGGCCTCATCCCAATTAACCTTTTTTCTACACAGGTCCTGCAGCAGAAACTTTCCCGGCAGAACCGCGGTGTGACAAACTTCTTTGGGTCGTAAAGGCTGGCCAACAAAGCTAGGATCCCTCTGCGAGTCACCGTCTTTTCGGGTAGCTGGAGTCGAGACAAAAACGCATCTTTCTCAGAGTCCCACTGCATACCAAGTGCTCTTTCTGTTGGTAACGGGTTTCCCTGTGAGTCACGGAGACACGGTGACCGTTCCTCAACCGGGATGCAATTGATTGCTTGATGACTGTTAGACATTCATTGGGTTAACTTGAACCCTACTATGAGCAGCAGCTTAGATAAGTAGCTAATGTGTTGAACTGCTTCCTCGATGCTATCGAAGGATCGCAGGAAGTCGTCCATATAAAAGTTTTGCTTAACACAGGAACCAACCGGAGTTTGGAAACTGAGCAAATTGATTCACGGTCATTTTTAGAGCGAAGTTTGCACAGAGGGGAGAGGATATCGCACCAAACGGGTGCACCGTCATCCGATATTCCTGAACAGGTTCATCCAGCTCTCCATCCGGCCACCACCACGACCGTAGAGCGTCCTTTTGGCCTTCGGTGACTTAAACCTTTATGAACATTTCCTGGATATCAGCCGCTACCGTAACTGACTCTAGACGAAGTTGGCACAGCACCTCAATCAGCGGAGTCGGCAGATCTGGGCCTTGTGATTGACGATCGTTTAGAGCAATCTCGGCACACTTGGCAGCACATACACCTACATGTGCTCGAAAAGCGGTGGTTTTTAATGTCCCGGAGAGAATCACCTTGGAATCAGTCAAGTCGATACTACTTAATGCCAGCGGTATTTCCGAATTTCCCTGTACACGCGTCAGACCACGAATAAAGTCCCAGCGTTACCATTATCCGTTACTCTTCGAATTCCCAAACGAGCAGTTAGCTAAGGAGTTTATAAAACAAAAAATCAAATTCCTAACAGAACTGACTTTAAAGACATAATGATCTTTCCCGACAGAACACCAATGCAGCGAGAGGTAAGGAAGATGTCCCAGACATCCCCATCACCCAATCAAAATACAACTCCATCCCATGGGGATAGTGGTACTCAATCCAGCAACCCTCCAACTGAAATGACCCTACCTTCCACCCCTCAAAGGGAGATCCACATACATAATAAACCCCAAATCGCCCCTACAATTAGAAA
>UZAN01059864.1:0-11002 GCA_900618425.1 Echinostoma caproni
TATGGACTACCAAAAGTGCACAAACCCAATGTACCACTACGACCCATTGTCGCATCCACCCAACTACAATCTCGCAAGGTACTTCTTCCAACTACTACGCCCATCATTACCTGCAAACCAAAATGATGCAAAAAGTCCCACGATTTTCCTGGAACGCATCAAGGGACTGACCATTGAACCAGATGAAGTGATGGTCTCTTTNTTCGATGTGACCTCACTGTTCACCAATATACCGAAGCAAATGGCCATCGAAAGTATCCGACACTTGTGGCAAAACGACCAAAATTTGCAATTAAGAACGAAACTTTCTGTGGACGAAATGGTGAAACTCGTAGGACTCTGTATGGAAACCTATTTCCAATTCGACGGGAAGGTGTACCAGCAGATACGAGGAACTCCAATGAGTTCGCCACTCTCAGGGCTGCTTACGGATGCGGTTGTGAAACACTTCGAGGCCAAAGCCTTTGAAATTCTACAACCTCGTCTGTGGATACGTTTTGTGGACGATACATTCGTCATGCTCAGAGCCTCCACAGTAGATCAGTTCCACCAAATGATCAACGAGCAGGTGCCCGGTATCAACTTCATACGAGAGGAATAAAAAGATGGACAACTCTCTTTCCTCGACATCTTTCTCATGAGGCAACCTGATGGAAGAATCCAAACTACGGTCTACCGAAAACCGACCAAGACGGACCGCATCCTCAACTACAACAACAATCACCCTTTGTGCCACCTAAAAAGTTGTGTGCGAACTCTATTCCGACGAGCAAACACACTGTAGCACACCGGAGTTAAAGACAAGAGAAAGAAGTCGACTCTTTCAACTGTTCCTATCAAACGCATATCCTAGGAGTTTTATCAAAGTGTGTCTCAGAGGTAAGAAACAAACAACACATACAAAAGAAGGAACTTGGATAACACTACCCTACATAAGCGGCACGTCAGAAGCCACCGAACGAGTATTCCGACCGTTGTGAATCAAGATCGCCCATAAACCGGGCAGCAACCGTGCGATCATGCCTTTTCAACGGCAAGAATCGAGTCGAACAGCACGAACGATTAGGAGTAAGTTACGCAATCCCGTGCCTGGGCTGCAACCAACACTACATAGGTGAGACAGGCAAACAACTACACACTCGCCTACACGAACACAAGCTTGCCCTCCGACGCGCTGATCCGAGGTCACAAATCTGGAACCACTCCGCACGGACAGGTCACGAGATCGATAACGTAAAGGCTGTGGTGCGAGCTAAGAAGAAAGGGGAACGATTAATCTTCGAAGCTCTGCACTCGGTCAATTCGTTCAACCGACACGCCAAGATAAACAAACATTAAGCCACACGCGCAAAACCCGTGATGATTGGTGGACTGATAGACGTACAAACAACATACAGGCGCACGGAAAGACGGTAATTCCATCATTTCATTCACGTTTGACAACGAGTCCTAGTTTGGATCGAAACGTTACAACAAACATTTTACAACTCAGTGTACGCCTCCATTCTCTCTTGAAATATATAATGTATACATATTATATACTCGGAGTCGTGTTTGAGCTTCTAGTTCTTTGGGACTCAAATTAATAACGGAAAGTAATGTTCATTCGGGTTTCACCTCTCTCCTTCCCTCATTTGGTCAACTGTGTAAAAGATGTGATTCTGGCAACGGTCCTGTCCTCCGGCGAGAATGATGGTATTGATGTACTCTCTCAAGTGGCAGGCAGTCTGAGTTAGGGTGTACAGACGACATAGTACTGTTAAGTGAAGACCTAGTTTTATTGTAGTTTTTGGTGAGACTTTGAATGTTAGTATAGCTAGCGTCTATATACCTTTTCCCCCTCCAAAGTGGGAAAAAGTTACTGATCAGGTTTGATTTTACTTCTATTATTACAGTGATAAGTGAGGCAATGGAAAGAATAGACAAAGTTTGCAATTTGAGCACCTTCCACCTGGCGGAAACACAGCAGATGAAGTGTCAGCATACACAAAGAAGGAATTGTATGCTCCGGCCAACTTGAGACATCAATGGGACTGGCGGAACAATCGGTTGTCCGTAGACGGTCGGGTGTATGCAGCAGTAATCTTGGCCCGATGATGCTGTATGAGACGCAGAGACTTGGCCGTTACGGGAAAAGGACAAAAATAGACCTAGCTATTCGAAAACCGCTGTCTACTTCGTACTGCTCGAATTTCGTGTGTTATAATTCCAAAAGGCAGTGCTGGTCGAAAAAAATCGTGTATTGGGGATTTCAGATGGCAATGAATGTAGTAATCGATAGTTATTCTTTGAGATACAGCAATTTGCCCTCGGTGGTCTTCTTAATTTTTGATCATCGAAAGTTAGCTACTATTCACAAGTGAGTAGAATCTCACAACACGTGGAACGACCGGATAAGTAATGTTAAGATTAGGCGCAGAATGTCAGGCAATCGCGGTGACGCACTGGAGCAAGTGCTGAACCTCCATAGATTAGAGTTAGCGGGGATAAGTGTTACGCACATCGCGTAATGGATTGCCCCGGCGTAGTATGTTCGCTGAGATATGTAGTAGATGGAAGAAGGTTATTCGTGCTAAAATATGGCAACCCCAATCGCCGCACGAAAATGCTAAGGCTTGTGGTTGTAAAAACTGAAAATTGAACATTAAAACAGAGAATTCAATTGAATTAATAATTAAAATGTGATTCAAATAAATCAAAGTAGTCGAGACGATATTTGGACGATAGTGGTCGAGGTAGTTGAAATAATCACATTGGCGNNNNCCCCGCCACAGCCGCCCACATTCTCGTAATCTGTATTTCCTCCAGGCAGCCTTTGTATGACCGAGACCCGGTTCCTGAAATTTTATTGAACATTTCGATAGCCAATAAAGAAAAAGGGGAGTAGAACATTTATCAAAACATTTATTTATAAATGCAGTAGAAATGAATAACANNNAAAGTGTGCAACGAGGATGTCCGAACTGGCTGCTTTAGTTAAGACAACGGTTAATTTACGGGACTCAGTGTTCCATTTATTTTGAGGGCACTCTGAGGATCGATTTTAGATCATTCAGATATTCTCTCCCGTTTTACGCTACGCATAATTTGACTTATCACAACTAGGTTGTCACAGGGTAACACTTTGATTACATTGTCTGATACGACTTCTGCTGTAGAATCAGATCAGAAAAGGTCTCCCGTCACCTGAGTGGCAGAAACCGGAGGCATGCCGTATAATTTGGCAGCCAGAGGAAGAACAAGACAGATGATTGAATTTCCAAATGGGTGCCTGGCATTTTAGGGTAGAACATAATTCGCGGTGGCTCATATAGACAAATATTTTTTTTTCGGGAAACCCTGGCAGGAGTCTTCAACTCAAATGTCTGACCCACAAGGTAAAGATGCCTATAGATCCATCGCGAGGATGACACCTGCGTGGGAGTTTCTATAGACCTCAGAGTTGCAGTTTCTATTCGCTGGTGCGTCAGTGTCGTTCCGTCGTTCGAGATCAGCCCGTAGTCTCATGCATTCAATAAGATAGTCAAAATGTGGACGGAACAGCACCTTATTATTTGTATGTTGTCTAGTTTGGGCGGTTGCAGTTATCCAATGAAATACGCAGACTTCTTGCACTGTCAGCAGGATCTCTTAAGTACCTCACTCTTACGTCTAAATAGGAGAGGGGGAGGGGGATTCCGATCGGTGAACTGCTCCTCCCAGTGGTTATTCCGTGGATTGAGCACCTTAGAGATAAAAGTGGACGCTTGAAGCAAAAGACAGTTGTTGCTCAATGATCTGACTTTGTGAGACTGTTTTGTGTCTGGCCCGTACTCAGACTGACCTTTCAACCTTTCAACGGTTGCGTCTGCGGTTGTGAAACTCATCCCGTTTAACTTGATAGGTCATAGAGCAATGTAGACAATCAAACAACGTCAAGGTGCAGTCCCATCATGATGGAGAACTGGAACACACAGTGAATCGAATAAACCGGTAACACATACCTCAAGACTGTCTTGCGCACGCCATGAGGCTGTCAACAGATAGTCACCGTCGATATCCAGACCATCGGGGCTGGCAACATGTGGCCCGTAGATTTTCCACACTGGTCCATTCGGTAAACGGGTATCCCATAGCTGAAAGTAATCCAGAGTAGCGCATTATTTGCCGCATTTTAGTTCAGACTGCCAGGAGACTATCTAAGAATGGGTGTGCTAAAACAAAACAGATATCCCCCTTGTGTTCCTTCCTCACTCTACAAAAGTGAACCCGAAAAGTTATTCAAGTGAGACGGTAAATAAGACACAAGCGAGCAGACAATTGCTTACTGGACAACTTTCTGTCGGATGTATTTGTGTGCTATCTGATGAGCCCTGGGGCACGACAAGTCTGCAAGAGGATCAACAATGCACATTATATATCATTTAGCAGTAGAAGTGGGTGACAGCCACACCACCGCATTACACATGCTTACCTTGACCATATTGTCCCATCCCGCACTGAATAGTAGAGCAGATCGTTGTGGATGATAACGAAGAGCCATAATTCGTTTGGAATGACCTTCGGTGATGTTGATACCAGGCGAGGTGGGAACATATTCTCTCAACTGAGGCACCGGTTGCTTGTGACCTATATAGGCAGCTGGTTCGGGTAAATATGGCGGATCTTGCAGATCCTTAATCCCATAGCAACGGGTTAGAACATAGCGTCGCACAGTCGCATCCACTATCTGATTAGGTCGTCCTCCGGGGAAATGTGGACGCGTGTATTTTGGTAATTGTTCATTTGTTATGGCCTGATTGCCCACTCCGTCTGGGGTAATGTTGATCCGATCAGTCCGATAACTTGCTGCATCGGACAGACGAAAAACAAAACATTAAAAAACACTTTTTCTGTTTCTGATGCTTTTATTGACATATATTGAACAAACCCGATGAACTAACTGAGGGTTAAGACTAGCAGTGTAAATCACTGGCTCAATAGCTTAACTTCGTGAGTTATCGAGTTCATTGTTTTTCATTGAATTTTAAATTTGAAGACCTGACTCAATGTTAAAAAGGCTCGCGATGCCAATAAACTGTTCATCAGATAAACCGCTATATATATATATATATCTATAGTGGATTTGAGACGAAAAAATCTTGGAGAATCATTGCGATGTATATATAATAAGGGTTGTGAGCAAGCTTGGAACCAACGCAACAATAAGAATAATAGAACATGGGAGGTTGGGGTACCGGTCTAGCAAACGGTGGAGGGAATAGAGTTCTTGACTTAGAATATGCCGACGACATCACTTTGCTGAGTGACAATACACAGGCAGTCTACCACACTTTGAACCGCTTGGCGCTTTACACCGTCCAAATGCAAAGTGCTTGTACAAGACTGGCTGAGCCTGTGCATGGACTCACCCTCTGTGCTGATCAGCTGGAAGCGGTTTTATGGCCTTTTGATTTCAGTCTCCCAAAGCTACATACAGGTGCAACGTGAGATTGGTTCAACCTGCACGCACAGATGAAGCCCCAACACTCACGTGGTGGAAACTCGTCCTCGGCTGAGGCATCCAAATGGTGTGGCAAACCAACAAATGAACCCGGTTGTAAAGTGTAAACTCGAATTCTTCTGTCCACACCCCCGGTAGCCAGTTCGGTTCCGTCGGGAGAGATGTCCAACGCGTATGTTTGTTGTGGTTCTATAGTTCAAAGAAAAAAAAAACAGAAAGAAACTGACTGTTATACGGAACAGAATTTTGAAGGTTTAGCAAAACAATCGATAAGCGCTATAGGCACGGATTAAATGTTTGTCACAAAACTAGAAGCCAATTCGGTATTTGAAAATTATTCTCAAAACAAAACTATAAGCAACAAAACAGACGAACACACGAATCGGAATTACCGTCAAGAGCTAAATACAGCTTGCAAACATCCCTTTTTAGTAATGATTGTAGAAGGGGTAAACCCCATAGTCACGAGCATCTACCGTACGGTTATGGAAACCGGCGATCTGAAACCTCAGGACTAGCAGTGGTGAACTACGCAAGGCCCAACAATAATCAGTGAAGCTCACGCCGGGAAACCCAGATTACTTCACGTTACGCTGAAGGACGAGAAAGACGTCGAGAACGCTCTTCTTTCTATATTTGCCTTCTTGGCAAAGTTTCGAGTAGAATAAGAATGCTTCCTGATCAACCGTGGACTGAACGTACGCGCGAATCCAGTATATGCGCGCAAATAGGGGAATAAAGGAGTTGTATTGATTCGCGGAGTCTTGAAATTACACGATCCGGACGAATCTAAACGCCAACAAAACGATTTTAAATAGTGGGGGTTCATTCAAGAACTGATTGGATGCCACAATATTTTCATCACCTCAGTCAGCCGATTTCCATGCTCATCAAACTACCGTAGAAACGGTTCGAGAATTATGAAAGTAAAATCTCAGTACCCCGGAAATGGTCGCATCGGTCTTGCAGGCATGGTATCAAAACCGAAGAAGAGGACTGTTATGTTTTGTACTAGCCATACGAATGACACGAGCGACTCTTGCTTAAGCCCCAACGACAACACGGAGAGAGAACACAGGTTGAGACAACAGTCAGTGTGTATTCCCTGCTTGGATATCGATACACAAAACAGTGAGCTAATCGTGAATACGAGAACAGCGCTGTGACGCACCAATCGGACTGTGTTCTTGACATATCGATTGATCGATTGGACAAACATTCTGTGATCATCCAATCGGGTTCAGCCTGTCTGGAGCGTTGCGAACGTGCGTGTGGCTTGACTCGGAGGCGTTCGCGATCGGACGGGTTGCTTAAGCTCAGCCTTAACAAGGACCACCAGAATTACGCCTCAGATCACTGTTGAATAGTTAGGTAAAACGGTGTCCTCAGCTAGAAAACGAGGCTAACACTGTCTCTCCCAAGCCAAACTCTACTTCCTTATTCGCGAGCCCACAGCAGCAAAACTGATTTCCCAAAAATCTACAGCTAGCGGATCACAGAGTGGTCGGCATAAATAACGATTCAAAACCCAGCGGATTCCTAAACCGACACTCTCTAGCTTGTTTTGACACAAACGCACAAGACTTCCGTAGCAAGCTCCCCGAGGTGCAACTGCGTTTACAAACTGGTCAGTAGGATCGTGTTGCCATTACCGAAACTTGGTTGACTGCCGATATTCTCGACTCTGAATTGCACCTACCCGGAATATCACTCCTGAGGCGTGATCGTTCGACACGAGTTGGCGGTGTGCTGCTATATTTCCGCAGCAACCTTCAGTGTGAACCACTCGATCTTTTCGACGCGACCCCGACACACTTTGGTGCACAATGAGGCTGTCCAAAGATAGCAATTGTTTGATCGGTGTAGTCTACCGCTCTCTTGCATCCTCAGACTTAGCTAACGAGGCGATGTTGCATACTAAGAGATAAGCTCTATCAGTAAAGTTCACTCATGTTCTCACAACGGGAGACTTCAATTGCCCCAATTTTATAAAAGTCAGAACTATTCACCATCCTTTCGAGCGAAATTTATCACAGTTTACACACTCACAACCGATGTATAAGCACGTGAAGGATCCCACCAGATTTGGAACAGGACAACAACCATCAACATTGACAAGCGAGGAGCTTATGGTCGAATCAGTCAAAAAAGGTCTCCATTAGGACGAAGCGACCATGCAGTTCTGCTTCTCGATTACATAGAAATATGCATAAAAACCAACACACGCACCGTTACTAACCACAGAGAATTGCTGAGCCTTGCTACTTTCAAACAATGGACACAACCAGAAGAGCAGCTACATCCACTGGAATCCTGGTAAAGATTCTTTGATACTCTAACAGAACTCATAAGGGTTGCTACGAAAACGAAGCCTATCGGTATGTCGCCTACATGATTGTCATCTATCCACAATCGAATCAAGAAATGGGTGTCACAGAGAAGTTTCTTTTGGCGAGAGTTTAAAAAAATGTCCGACCGCTGACACTTGGGATAACTATATCCTGTTGAGAAACCTTTGTGTAAAATTAGTGAGAGGGAATAAACGGAGGTTTCAGGAAACCTTAGCACATTAATTTATTTCCAATCCAAAGCTATCATATAAGCATATTATTGCCACCAGATAAGTGAAATACGGAATCCCGGCACTAAGGAATGCAGTACGCGTTTCAGTTACTACTTATGAAGCAGCCGAATTCCTAAAAGTCCAGTTCCACGAAGTGTTCGCTGCAGGTGACAAAGTCGGATTACATGTTCCATACCTTCTGCCAAATGTCCCCTACCCCTAATTGACCATCATCAACATCAAATCTGAAATTGTAAAAGCCTAAATATTGGCGCTGCGTAGGAATTGATTTCCAGGGGAAGACATCATCCACCCACAGATCCTGATATCCTTGGAAAAGCACATATCTGAAATAATTGCTCATTTATACCAAAGTATGTTTGACAAGACGAAGATCTGGCCGTCCTGGAAACACAAGTATCATTTCAACTATTTACAAAGGTGGCTGCAGAAATAATCCTACGAACTACCTTCCAGAGTTTTTATACATGGAAATCTCCTCCACCTCGAGTTGTTTGTGCACCAACCATCGATTCATTCAAGTCACGACTGGATGAAGCATTGAACCACCTAACTTTTCAGCACCCGTGAGTGAACGTTATAGTTTGATATTGAATTGTACTACCAATGGAACCCGGTGTGTGTCCAGATCCTATGGGATTTAATAAGCATCAGCTTTGTAATTTACCCACAATAAAAGTTTGAATTTGAAAGTAACGAAATGAAAATACTAAAATCAATCAATTCGTTCAAACTCCCAGATTGTTATTCAGAACAAACAAAATGTTAGGAACATGGGTTTGTGCAATGTACCCATGGTCATTTTTCGGCACAATCAAGATGATTTTTACAGTCACTGAGTTGACAACTGTGAGACAGAGACAAGATCGCGGATCATAAGGGACAACACGACACAACAACAGAAAAAACGGGAGGGGGTCGGGGTCAATCATTGAGAATGTTTCAAAAGTAAATCAATACTGTCGCTATATTGATGCCATCCAACGACTCAACAAAATTCACTCCATCCAACTAACTCGTTACAACGAACGGGATGACCGCGTCGAGTTTTTAGATATAAACATTACTCGTCGACCAGAGGGATCAATCGAAAGATCTGTCTATCGAAAGAACACATGATCTGGGTAATATGCGCATTTCATGAGCTTCGCCCCAATGCGATATAAAATTGGTCACAATCTCACGAAGAAAAAAATGGTGTTCATAGATGAGAAGACTAAAAACGATCGGTATGAATCTGGGTGGTTTTTCCGTGGTTAGTTGGAGTCAGTTGACAATTGTGGACGGTGATCAAAGTGCCACAGCATTTGCAAACATAATTCCATCGTTAGTATTGCTTCCTCGTCATGTCCCGTATGTAAAGGCAGAATTCTGCTTTTTCATTTGGTTTGTATGCTCATCCACTTGTTCCTGTGGACCACAGGGTCAGGTGACCCCACTTGTGGTTGAACACCGGAATAATCGAATCGCTCACTGGTGAAGTGTCTTTACAACTAACTGAAACAAATCCAACAGTGAATGTGGTCGACTACCAAGGCACATTTACCGTTGCATGCTGATCAAAGCGGAAGCAGTGTGTGTGTGTGCTGGAAGACAATTAAAGTTTAAAGTCACCTGGCTCAATTACTCCATATGCCGAGTAATCACAACGATCGGATGAACGAACAAACAACTACGTATTCTGAATTTGTCATGTAAATGATGTTTGAGTTGAACAGCTGGGAAGCACTGGACAGCTGTTTCTACCTGGTTAGGTCTCATCAGCAGTGCGAATCCGTTAACCCAACCGGGGATCGAACCAGCTTTTCATCTCACGCCTCATTTACACGACGAATTCATCAAATAAGCGAATCAATTCCTCCACTACTCCCATACAACTACGTATTCGAGAGCGAACGAGCTCGTTCACTACTCTGTGGAATTGTTCAGGCAATTAAGTGGATATATTTATGATCAACGTTTCTACATCAATTCAGTTAGCGGACATCTTCCGTTCAGTTCAGTTGCAGTTTTTACAACCATAAACCATGCACTTTCGTGCGTAGGTTTTGGTCGCCCATTTAGATGAAAGAGCATAATGAAGATTAGAATGTTGAAAGCCCATCCAAGCGGAAGATGGACATCTTCAAATTCCATGATTTACCGCGACTTCGATGATCACAGCACATAAAATGACCAGTGCGGTATTTTCATTGTCGAAACCGGACCGAAAACTTTGGATGGTCTCAGTATAATACATCGAACTGCATGCACATATATCAGGAAGTCAAGGATTCCGTTTCAACATGCACTTTTGTGGGGCGGTTTTCATGGCTACATTTTGGTTGCTCATTTGCATGAAAGAGTAGCAGGAACATTGCAATGTTTAAAGCAGTGTACAAGAGAAAATAGGGAACTCAGGTAGACAAAAGTTGAAAGTATAGTGAGTAGATGCTGTAACGACCTTGGGTGATGGTGGTGGTGGCGGTGAAGTGGTTTAGTCGCTGTCACCGGCGTGCTTTGGACCCTGTGGTCCAAGGTTTGCACCCCGCCACCACCACCCAACTATGGTGGTAGACAGCTTTGCTGTTGCCCGGTTCTATACCACGCCTGATCTATCGGGACCTTATGTTGTTCGCCACTCTAAGTTCCGGGTATCAGGTTACCGGTATTCATCAATGAACAGCAGGTCATCGTTGCAATGGGGTCCGCTCCGTCTGCTGTTTATCACACACTGGTGTGTAATTAAAAAAAACTTGTCATTCCGAGTGTGAGTCGTGTTCATATTTCACTGGACCATTTCGTTCATGCTGTTTGCATTTTCCTCTCTTTGAGATTGTCATTTCATCCTCTCCACGGAGAACCTCCTGTCTGTTGACGTTCCCAGCCCACACCTAGACTCGGCCCATTTGCGGTTGTCTGGTGTATTCGTTCACGGGGGACATCCTGCCGCACAC
>UZAN01059872.1:0-10998 GCA_900618425.1 Echinostoma caproni
CAAATGATTCGAGCGAAAACGAGGTGAGGAGTAAGTTAAATAATGCATGAGTGGTCACAAATCTTCTAGGAGTATGTACCAATATGGAGTGTGTTCCACAGATATAGCTCTGAAGCCGAATCGGTGTAGTGATAGAGGTTCTGTTTAGAAAGTGGTCACAGCTACCTGGTTTGCATGTGCCACGATGTTCGTCAAATGATTCGAGCGAAACGTGGTGGGTAATAATTTTGCCAGTGATTAGGTGGTCACGAGTCATGACATTCGAGCAAAAACGAGGTGAGGAGTAAGTTGAATAATGCATAAGTGGTCACAATACTTCTTCAGCGAAACGTGGTGGGTAATAATTCTGCTATTTAATAAAAGGTCACGATATTTGTAGGATACCGAAAGGAAGAGGAGCAGTAAGGTACATAATTCATAAATGGTCACAATACTTGTAGGAGTATGTACAAGATGGATTGTGGCGAAAACGAAGTGAGGAGTCAGTTAAATAATGCATGTGTGGTCACAATATTTCTAGGAGTCCAAAAACAAGGCGAGGATTAATCCAAATAATGGAAAAATGGTAACAATACTTGTAGGAGTATGTACCATGATGGAGTGTGTTCCACAGATGCAGCTTTGAAGCTGAATCGGTGTAGTGATAGAGGTTCTGTTTAGAAAGTGGTCACAGCTACCTGGTTTGCATGTGCCACGAAGTTTAGTCAAATGATTCGAACGAAACGTGGTGGGTATTAATTCTGCTAGTGAATTAGTGGTCACGATACTTGTACGAGTATGGACCAAGATGGGATGTGTTTCACAGATAGAGCTTTGAAGCTGATCGGTGTAGTGATAGAGGTTCTGTTTAGAAAGCGGTCACAGCTACCTGGTTTGCATGTGCCACGATGTTTAGTCAACTGATTCGAGCGAAAACGAGGTGGGGAGTATGTTCAATAAAGCATAAGTGTTCACAATACTTGTAGGAGTATGTACCAAATCTTCCAGCACCTACACAAAATACTTTCAAAAACTTCAACCATTCAGGCTTTGTCTCTGTTTACCTCCACACGATCAACGTTTGACATCTTTACCGTTTCCGAGACTCGCCGTTTTCATTTCTAATTCCTGATTGAACTCAATCCTGAATAACACAACTCACTGACATGTATACACGTTTCCAATTATTCCAATTTCGCCTCTGTGACTTTTCTTCTCAATATTTCCTTTTCTGCAGAACTATAAACTCTCAGAAATTCGCTATTTCGCTCATCTTTCTTTTTATCAATTTACCGAATGAACTAACTGTTCATTGACTGTTTTGTGGTTCTCTTTGTTTGTCGCACGCAAACATAATCGGGTTCCGTTGTTGTCGTGCACCCCAACATGCCTCACTAATTTTGTCGTGAAATATACCACTGTTATCATTAGTGATACCAGAGAGAATCTTTGGTCGGAAACTGACGCTGCCTGGGAGTGTTCCGTGTTATTTCATCAAATCCTACTGTGTACATCATCGGATGCGCGGCGCAACTGCAACCATGTGAATATAGCTCTCATTTCTAATATATTTAACCAGTTTTAGGCTACAAAATACCGCTTGTCCGGCATTCGTTGGATTTCGCGCGGTCGGGAGAGAGTACCGAGTGATAAAATGCTGTCTGGTGCACAATAATGAATTTATTCGGAGTATTACTGAAAAACCAAAAGCAAGATACAATCAAATCTTCCAATGACTGGGCTGCTTTCCCATCATGCACACTCTGAGTGACCGCCACCTCTGTCTATTCCAGTCCAACGATCGGCAGGCTGCCTCTTGTTATTTTACTCACTGATTGTCGTATTTCCAATTATCCCATCATTCATCCGGTATATCGATTCTTGTTTTTCGTCCTACTTCCACCGACTTGCTTTTTCGAAGCATTCCGCCATCTCGAACCATTTTCTCTGACACCTTGTCCACTTTGTGTTCCATTTGTAATTATGTTCAATGCGACCTTCAAAGATTTCCTAATCGGCTTCTCATATAGGGATGATTATGTTGTACATTTGATCATGCCTATGCATGTTTCACGGGTCTCCGTGAAATATACACTTATTATTATTATTTCATGTGAGTCAGCGGGGTTTTTATATAAGCAATCGTTGTCTATCTGGAGAACAAGAAGAGAAAAGGTGTAGTTTGATGAACACTTTTAAACGTACTCGCGAGCTAAGGGATTTCGCCACACAAAGGTTCAAGAGACCGCTAAATACAACGGATATTAGATCGATGTGTTGAAAAAGATCTCAATCGGATTCAGGTGGCGATGCGATGAAAGTTCCGGATATGGTGGAGAATCAGGGAGAGATTAGGATAGGGCGTAACTAAGGCGTCGTCCGTCACATTTATTTTGTTCCTAAGGTTATGTTGCACTGCGTCGACAGGTTTAATTATATTTGACCGTGACCTTGACTGTGGCATCCCGGATTTTCCACCGTTTGCGAAATTGGATTATTCTATTGTGTTTTTGTGCATTTACCTCGATCTATTCAATCAGAAGTGTCTCAAAAAAGCGAGACTTCCAAGAACCCGTGTGTATCCTGCTCCCGAATTGTGGGCCCCAGGGCCAAAAGGGCTCCGTTGTGATGGGTGTGATGGGTAGCTGCACCTCAAATGCATCCAAATCGACGCAGACAAATACGAATGGCTAGAGAAATACCCCTCTCCATTCCTGAAGATCGTGTGCCGCAGGTACTCTATCATTACTTCCAAGGAAGGCGAATCTTTACTTCCGAAAATTGTCTAACCCCCAAATCGCCAGCTTTTGTGGTGAAGGTGGAACCTTTGTATGCAGATGTCACTTCCACTCCACTTACAAAAGCAGCTCCTGCAGCTGCATCTCAGCCGAAAAAAGTGCAGGGCTATCGTTTGCTGCATCACCCCCACTGACAGATTCAGCGCCCTCTTCCACAACATTTAGGCACGATGCGTGTAACATGTCGCGGACAATTAAGAGGTGTCCCCGCGATTCTCAGGAACCTATGCAGAAGAGAAAGCTCCCTCCGAGATCTCAGTGCATTATTGTTGCCAATCTTTCGGAGGCTGAGGCCACCACTGTNGGCTAGATTGGACAACAACCTGCCGTTGCTGAGGTCGCACATAGTTTCTTTGTTTGATGGCGACGAGGTGGAACCAGCGGCATCGATCAGAGTAAAAGCGGCATTCAGGTTTGGAAAACCCCACCAGGATAATTCTCCATGACCACTGAAAGTGGTTCTTCCAGCAGAAAAAGAGGCCAAAGCGATACTCCAGCGGACCCACAAGATGAAGGGAACTCCGGTGCGATTCCTCAGGGACCAGCGCAGTAAACTGAAAACTGCATTGGAAGAACTCAGGGAGCGCCGTACAAAAGGGGATACTGATCTGTGTATACGGGATTTTCGTGTGCATTGAAAGCGCCCTCAGTTGCGTTGGCTACCCTTGGTAGGAGGGAGAACCAAGGAGACTGTTTAACCACGGACGGGGGAATTAGCTTGAGGTGCGAATGGCGAGATAACCACACTGTGCTAGCCTCAGTCAATACCCGAGGGATGCTAAGAAAAAAGGATGAGCTGGAGGACTGGGTTGTATCCCACAATCCCGATAATTTTGCAATTACTGAGACCTGGCTGACACCGGATGTCAGGGACTTCGAAATATCACTCCACGGTCACAGTGTTACGAACGGATCGATCATCGTCACGTCGCGGTGGTGGAGTTGCTCTTCTTGTCCGCTCGAATCGCCTTGTGCGAGTGCTGGAGAAATATGCTCATCCGGAAGGATTTGGAGAAGCCCCGTCGTACAGAATGAAGCTTAGTGCAGGAGGGTATACCACTGTTGGAGTGATCTACCGTACGCCGGCTGTGTGCGTCCCAGAGCTGTTGGCCAGCATATAGAGGTACTCCTGCGATGGACACTGCCTTGTCTTGGGTGATTTCAACGCGCCACATATTGATTGGAAAAGTGACATCTGCTCTCAGCAGGCATACTTATTTCCAGAGAACTTCTTTTCGCTGTCCGGGCTCTCTCGCTCGTTCAGCATGTTCATGTACCCACAAGGATAGTTGGGGATCAAAAATCTATCCTTGACTTGATGTTTTCGCCGAGGCAGCAAGATACGACCAGGATTGACCTCCTTCCACCAAATGCATCTATTGATCACTCCGTTCTGCGTATAAACTGGTGGCGTGGTGCACCCCGAACGGACAGACCACACGACGGACGGAATGTGTGGCGCTCATCTTTCCCGGATATGCGTCAGGCTGCATCGCTCATAAATTGGGATTCCCGAAACCTTGAGGATTTGGATGAATCCTGGGAGTTGGTTCGTCATAGAATCCATCACCTCGTACTGGAATTCTCTCCAACCCACCGCCACCAAACACACGTTATGAGCTCGCTGTGGTTAAACCGAGTGCTGCGGGCGTGCCTCCGGAAGCAGAATAAAGCCTGGTCCAGGTACCGTGCATCAGGCGCAGGATATGAGGAATATCAATGTGTTAGCAATCATTGCACTGCACTGAAAAAATGATAGAGAACCAGATTCGAGGAACGAATAGTAGCGGATTCGGTACAGGCACCAAAGCGATTGTATGCCTACCTCAGACGAAGATTCAGAGTAACGCCTGGTTTCCCGAATCTCGCCAAAGACGAGGCACCAGCCGAAAAAGATGAGGACAAAGAGGAGATGTTGGCATCACATTATGCCTCAGTGTACACCCCAGACTCCAGCACACTGACACATCCACTGGACACTGACACTGCGCTGAACTGGACTCTATTTACCTTCAGGGAGGTGGCTCTGGAGTTGAGTCAGCTAAAGGTTCACCAGTCACCTGCACCTGATGGCGTACATCCGAATGTCCTGAGGGAGCTGGCAGATGAACTTGCAGCGCCACTGTGCAATCTGTTCAATTTGTCCTTCACTCAAGTGCTCTTACCGCGGCGGTGGAAGGACACCGTCATTGTTCAACCGCCCAAAGTTGGGGATAGGATTGACCCTGGGAACTACCGACCAGTCAGCCTTACTAGTGTTGTGGGTAAAGTAATGGGGCTACTGGTGGCTGCACGGCTTCGGAAGCATTTGGTGTGCCACGGTCACCTGGGCCACGGTTTCCGGCCGGGTCGCTCATACCTCTCAAACCTGCTACTTGCCCGTGAATGCTGAACCGAGGACAAAGCCAAAAGACACGAAACGGACATCATCTTCGTGGACTTCAGCAAGACCTTCGACAAGATGCCGCACAACCTCCTTCTGCGAAAGCTGTCCAACCTAGGTGTAGGTGTGGTCATGCTGAATTGGCTGCGAGACTTCCTCATCGACCGGAAATTCTACGTTCTTGTTGGCAAATCGCTCTCCCTTCGTAGTATTCCGCTCCCAGTGGGGTCCCCAAGACTCGGTTCTTGGTCCCTTGCTCTTTGTGGTTTATGTGAACGACCTGCCCGGTCAACTATGCAGCCCATCCTTCATGTATGCGGATGACATCAAAATCTGGCATACAGTCGAGGCTGTGAAGTGGATTTGAACAACCTGGCTCAGTGGGAGGACACCTGGAATCTTCCAGTCGATACCGCAGAGTGTGCTCACCTGCATTTGTAGCGTGCTGATTCAGAGGTGGTCTACAACTTCCAGGGAATCAAATTGTGCAGAATATCATGCGAAAGAGATCTAGGAGTTATGGTTACGTTATCACTAAAGACCTGAGAAAACACTGATCGGTGCCAGCACGTGGAACATTCTGGGGCCTGTTCGGCGGTCTTTCAATTGGCTCACTATGGACGCTTTCAGGCTGCTGTACGCTTCCCATGTCAAACCAAGACTTGAGTATAGTGGTGCCGCGACATACCCCAGCACGGCCAGTGAACTGGATAAGTTGGAGCGTGCACAACGTGCTTCCACTAGACTCGTTGTTGGACTACGCGGGACCAGCTATGAAAGTCGTCCACAGGCTACTGTTCTGTTCCCAGTTGCGTATCAGTTCCTCAGGGAAGATTTCATCTGTCTGACGAAGATCCTAAGAAGTAATATGGGCTTGGGTTCGCAACAGTACTTCCCCTTTCGGACAGAGGACCGCACTCGGGGGCACTCTCTCACGTTGAGGAAACTTCAGTCAGCTGGTCTTCGGTTAGTCTACCGACTCTCACGTAGGTCAACAACGCTCTGGAATTCCCTTTCAGCGATTGTGGCGGAGGAGAGGACAGATGATGCTATAAACAGCGTCTGGATAAGCACAAGAAGGGGCTATGGAGGAACGAACACTTGTAATCGGACCTTCGACTCAGCGGTAATGGGGCTTACACGGATACCCTGCCTTGTGCCCTCAATACTGAATACTGTTCACGGACACCACGCACCAGCTAAACTGTGGCGGATACGTGCTTTGGCATGCTATGCTTGTAGACGACATCGGTTTAGGTAGAAGTTTATTCTACGCTATCTTACGGAATGAAAGCGGTCAGAGCTATAGATCTACCGTGGGAGCCATAAGTTCAATGTTCCCAGGCAACGGAAGACAAGTTTGTCTCCTCGATCTTCATTGGTAGATATATTTGAGAAAATGCTATGATGATTGAGGTTGTTGGAAGTGAATTCGTCTTGCTAAAGATTCCATGAGGGGATATCCCATTCTCAGCAGGATGAAATCGTTTAAACCGTAGCTCATACGAGTTACACCATCCGCACGAAATATATTGTTAAGTAATTGGAAGTCACATAATACTGAACGAATCGTTCATGAGAAAGGGTTCTTCATGTTATTGGGTATTAAGGACAAGGGTCTTAAAGTAGTTATCACGGGGGAAACGAAGTGCGAATGTTATTTCTGTGAGCAGTGGTTTTTGGCCTGTTTACATATAGACCGGTTATTTGACCTGATCAATTGGGATATTCCCAGTCTTATTCCAGATAGGTGAATAATGAACCGCAGCGAAAGGCATTCTGATCAAAACTCGACTGTTCGAATAGCGGCCTCAAGAAACCTCAGAAGCCGGGGGTCTGTTTGAATAGTTTAGGTATAGTGTATTACGATTTTCAATGCAATCAACTTTGACGTCTAGCAGCTGTGATAGGGAAGTAATCAGACCTCCATATATTATTCAATAAACAGGGGTCGGCAACACAGACTACGGAGAGTAAGCGTACCTGTCTTCCGTCTGCAAACGTCAAGTTAAGGGCCGATAATCCACCAGTAGCCCCAACAAGCGGTTCGATAGAAAAGCGGAAACCAGTTTTAGTGAGTAGAGTAGTCGACAGTGATGACAAAAAATAGCCCTAGGTGACCCAATTGAGCATGCTGTTCCGAAGACTGAAAACAACGACATCAGCAAACTACAAATTGGACGCTAAACGCAGAAGGCAAACCAACTTGGTATCACCGATGAAGACAAATTGTTGCAGTGTCTGCAAATCTGCGTTCGATTTGGACTATAATCAACAATGGAACCAGTACAAGAAATGCGGGCAACAAACACACACCAGCTGCGCTTTTTGCAATGGAAAGGACGCATACGAATCGCGCCGCACAATCAAACACCAGGCCGACCGGTGATACCCCGAGACGCACCTGCTTGCCAGTTGATTGCGATAGTAGACGTACGCTTGGTTTTAAGGGTGCCGGTAGCTACGTTTCTGGAATAGAATGATGAAGGGTGTGGTGGCTTCCTTGACAGCGTTTTCAACCGCATCCGCTTCGATTCCTACAAGTAGCCGCGTGATATGATCCGGTCAAAAAGATAAAGCACGCGTCGTGCGTCTTTGCTGCCTCCCAACGGTCAGGAAGATCCGGTTGCACAAATTTCTCACACACGGGCAGGTCGAGACTCGACCGACACATAGAGGTAGGTGCGCCACGTTCCACTAACGTTGTAAAGTTCTTTGAATTCCTAGAGCTTATCAGGATATCGTACGTTCGTGCCTTGGCTTGGTGTCTGTAACTCCCAAATAGATCAACGAGCGACGCGTAGCCGAAGTTGGATCCCAAAACGTCAACAAAACGAATGATCCGGCAAATTTCTACGGTTCTGCATTAACAAGCGATCAAATAAACAAATAAAAACTGTACAAACCTCAAAGTGATCTCGTAACAACTTGAAAACAAGAGCCAAGTGTTACTGTGAGCGTAATTCAACAAATCTGAATGAAAGAAAATGAGCCTGGGTAAGAATAGAACGCTCACCGTCACGCTGCACATGAACGAGCCAAGTGTGAGCGCTCAAGTCGCGATTAAAACAAGTAGGATAAAAATTGATGCAGATAAACAAACAAAGTCAAATGGTAGGATTGATGTGTAAATATACAAGGGGAGTGGAACGTCAAATGCCTATATGTATGTGAGGCGGATGATGTTTCGTGAATGGAACGTAAAATTCACGAAATGTGGAACCGAGATGGAATGACTTGGCTTTACAGGAAGGATTTTCACAGATCGATCAATACAGTGTCTCTCTTTTCGCCTATTCATGCTAGCGAGTTTTTTGAAGCGACTATTGGCGACTTTGGCACGGTTGCGGATAAATTCCGCCAGTTCGGTGAAATTTGGTCCCCAGCCCCCGAAACGACTGATAATCAACGCCCCCTCCGTCTAATGCTGTTGTATGTCAGGCGAAATGCATCGAACTATCGCCTCCAGGGTGTGAAAGGCATTCAAATCTGCTTCCTAATTCATTTGAGTCAGGGCAATGCAACAGTTTTGCATCCTAATTACCAGTCTCATCAACGATTCGGGCTCGTTTTTCGCTTTACAGGCCATGGCCAGCACCTCATATATGAGCGTCTGTGCCACGTGGAACAGTTGACCAAACAGTTCCTTTGATCGGTTATACCCAATTTCGATTGGCAGCATTACACATTCTTCGATAGTGTCTCGGGCCTTTCCGCAGCAATAATACTTTAGGTACAGGAATTTCCGCTCTTGATCGGCAACTCAACGCTAGACGAAATTATAAAATTATCCAATTAATCTCCACTAGTTCCTGGGGTTCCCGTCGAATGGCGTAAGCTCCACCTTGGGTAGTATTGGTGAATTACTCCGGTTGGCGGTTGAGCCACTTCCAGTTTCAGTCTAATGAGCACGGTTTGTTTTTCGGTCGCGGCATGCTTAGTCAAGCAAGATTACCTAGCCTCTGCTTCCCGAATCTTTATTGACCTAGTCTCCTGCTCTAACCCTAAAATCTTACGAAGCTATATATAAGAAATCTTAACATCCGCATCACAATCTAGGGCACATGAACTTCTAGCACTGACGGGACTAACTGAATTATAATTGTGAGAATCCGAAACCCCCCGAAGTCCCCAGTAACTTGCCGGGTTACTTTCTGTCCTTCCTTCTCGATCCTTCCTTGTACGAACGACATTCTCTTGTTCCAATTTGCTCGAGTTTAANAGTACTGTGCCTCCTGAATAGATTAACAAGTAACGCGTAGCCGAGATCGGACCCCAAAACGTCAATAAAGCGAACGAACCAGCAAGTTTCTACGGGACTGCTTTAATAGGCGATCAAATAAGCAAATAAAAACTGTACAAACCTCAAAGTGCTCTCGAAACAACTTGAAAACAAGAGCCAAGTGTTACTGTGAGCGTAATTCAACAAATCTGAATGAAAGAAATTGGGTCTGGATAAGAATAGCACGCTCACCGTCACGCTGCACATGAACGAGTCAAATGTGAGCGGTCAGGTCGCGATTAGAACAAACAGGGTACGAATGAACCAGGAAAACAAAAAAGTCAGATAGTGGGTTCGATGTGTAACTATATAATTGAGGTGGAACGTTAAATTTCTATGTATGCATGAGGCGGATAGTGTTAGGTGAATTGATTGGTTGGTGTCAACTGTCACTATAATCTTCAATGGGGGGAATAGGGAGGACTGTGTAAATTACAGGCCCGTCAATTTGACTTCGATAGTATTACAAACCATTGAGTGAATCATACTGGATAGAATAGTCAGACACTTGGAAGCAACCAAGATGTTGACCGCAAATCAGCACGGTTTCACGAGGAGACGATCTTCGTGTTTCCTTGACGAGGTAACGCATAGGACTGACCGAAGAGAAAGAGCTGAAATCTGTTATCTGGACTTTCAAAAGCCCCTTGACTCGGTCAACCACCGGTTGATGATGAAGTAGCTTCGACCGTTGGGGCTGACTCCAAAGGTGCAATGATGGATATACTGGTAATGATGATAATAATAATAATGTATATTTCACGAAGCCCGTGAGGCATGTGCAAAGCATGTCTAAATGGTCGGAGCTTCCAGGTGAAGATAAAGGGGGCAGTATCCCACAAAGGAGAACTCCGTAGTGGGGTCCCACAGGGGTCGATTATGGGTCTGCTACCGTTCCTACTGTACATCAGTGATTTATTGGATCGCTTGGAGAACACGTGTCTCCTCTACGCTGATGACGTAAAGCCGATAGGCAACTCCAACTCTAAGACTATACAGAGTGATCTAAACAAGATCTACGAATGGTCTGTGCTAAGGGATTTGCCGCGAAGTATCAGTAAATGCCAAAGAGTCATCGATTGGTAGGAAGAGAGGCAGGATAGATATCTCGGCCCACCAGACATTGGGGGAGAACTCGACGTAGTGAGAAAGGCCGATGATCTTAGTATTAAGGTCCAGAATGACTTCAAACTATGTACAAAGTGCCGACAAGCGAAAGGCACGAAAGGCACTAGGAGCGCTCTAACAACTGCAGAGAGCAGTGAGCTCCAGAAGGCCCGAGGTTGTGCCGCCAATATACAGAGCCTTGGTTCGTCCCCATCTGGAGTACTGTGTCCAGGCCTGGAGTTAAATATATTTGGGGATATAAAAGTAATAGAGAAGACGCATCGGTTGTTCACTAGATGGTTATCAGGAATAAGGAACCTTAGATATGAGGGTAGGCTGAAAAGGTTCGAGCTTTTCTCTATGGTGAGGGGAAGGAGGGGGGATCTGATTGAGGCAGTCAAACTTCTAAGGGATTTGGATAACATTGGGGAAGAAGGGAGACCACTGTA